>PVLC010042250.1:0-13000 GCA_004027655.1 Graphiurus murinus
TTTTTCAGATAGTTTGTTGTTACTACACAGGAGCACAACTGGCTTTACCAGGTTGACTTTGTATCCTGTGACTTTCCTAAATTTGATTATGGCTTCTAACAGTTTTTGGTGGAGTCTTTAGAGTTTTCTGTAATAAGATCATGTCACCCGCAAACAGAGATGGTTTCAACCTCTTCCTTTCCTATTTGGAGATCCTTTTATTTCCCCTTTGCTTTTTCAGGAGGTTCCTCCTGGGCCAGGAGCCCAGCCCCTCTGAGGTCTGAGGCTTCCATGCTGTCGATCTGTCCCCAACCCTCCACAGGAGGCTCCCCCACCCTGGAAGTGTCCCCACAGAAAGAAGGGACACAGCCTTGGGGCATCTGAGGCCTTGGACATCTGAGATCTGGAATGTTTAAACTCGGCTATGGCTTGTGGAACAATCAGTCACAAATCAACTGTAAACGAATCAGAAACACACAAATTCAATTTCCCTTAAAGTGTAAATGGGTTTACAGATGTTACAGAGTGTGTTTGGATTGTTTTTTTTTAAAAGGTAATGCAGACGCTGGCTGGTGCTGGCTGCTGGGGGCCTGGAGGCAGGGAGATGGCCCCACAGAGGGACGTCGGCTCGGATGTCTGAATGCCAGCAGGGCAGCGCCCCTGAGCGGAGGATGTGTCTACATTTCCCTCTCAGCCCTGTCATCGGCTCGGCCCACTTTCTTTTTTTTTTTTTTTTGTGGTACTGGGGATTGAACTCAGGGGCATTCTACCTCCGAGCTACACCCCCAGCCCTATTTTTTATTCTTTATTTTGAAACCGAGTCTCACTAAGTTGTGAAGTGCCTCACTAGGTAGCTGAGGCTGGCCGCGAACCCGGATCCTCCGGTCTCAGCCTCCCGAATGCTGGGATTACAAGCGTGCGCCACCACGCCCAGCTCGGCTCAGCCCACTTCCCAGGGGGAAGAATTGAGACCCGCAGTGGACAAGGCCCCGGGCTGGGATCTGGCTGCTGCAGATCCATAACAAGGTGGAGCCCGAGGACCCCAGGGAGCCCCAGAGAGGCCCAGAGCGTGAGCAGACCCCAGGCAGGGGCAGAAGCCCATGGAGGGCTGGCCGGGTGTGAGGACCCTGGGTCCCTTTGGGGGCACGTGTTTCCTGGGGTTCAGGGCACACAGATGGCTGGGCCTGCAGGCAGGCACATGGCGTCTTGTTCTGTGGTCTGGATGCGCTGGAACGGGGGAGGTGGCGACCTTGGGCCTCAGCCAGGGGGTGTGCATGACCTCAGGTGGGACTGTGACTCTCCAGCCTGGAGTCCCCACCCACGGTGTCCTGGGCTTCCGGCCCAACGCCCCCGGACGGCTCTGTGATTCTCCCCGAAGTCCTGGCTGCCACGGGTCATCCCAGGCCACTTTCCCTGGACAGGGGACGGTAGAAAGTGGGATTGAGCTGGGACAGCCAGGAGTTGCGAGTCTAAGATGAGCTGAGCTGGGCAGGACCCTGGAGGGACCCGGCTGAGGATGCTGCCCAGGCCCGACTGCGCCCTCCCTGTCGGAACTTCGGGACCCACCCTCATTCCCAAGCCCCCTGCTGCTGTGGCCTGTGCCCTCGTCATGCCGGGCTCGTAGGCATGCCCGTGTGTTTGCCCCAGACTGTCTCCTTTCAATCGGCTGCCCCCCACTTCTGCAGCCTAGCTCGACTGTCATGGCAGAGCCTGCCCAGTGCAGGGAGGCGCTTGGGCTCGTGTGGGGCAGTTGAAGGGCATCCTCTGCGTCTTCTGTCAGGTGCTTCAGGACCTGCTCTGGGGTGGCCCCTTGGTGGCCCCCTGGTGGCCTGTCCCCTGCCCTTTTGTCTGCACCACCTCCACTGAGTCCCTCAGCCCCACGCCTCGGTCTCCTCTGGGCCTGAGGAGGATCGGCACAGATCCAGGACATGGTCATTTGGAAGGACACACAAGTATTGAGTAGTGCTGTGGTCACCACTGACTGCTGCCCCAGCTCACCTCCCCAGGTAACATCTCACCGTCTTCCCTGGACAGAGGCCGGGCAGGGGCTGGGCCCAGAGGCAGGGCAGCTCCCTGTCTTCTTGGAATCCTTCCCCATCCCGTGAGGTGATTGTGGGTTGCAGGAGACCCCAAAGGGCAAGTCCTTGCAGCAGCCAGGGAGCTAAAGTTTAATCTTGGGGCGGAGAGGGGGAGAAGGAAGTGTGGGGGAGCTTCGCCAGAGGCTCCTGAAGCCTGGAGGTAAGGGAGAGCTGCGGCTGGAGGAGAAAGGTAAATGCTCCGGAGTGAGGTCTGTCTAGGATACCAGGGACTGTGCTCTCAGGGCTGGGGGACCCTTGACCCTAAGTTCTTACAGGCAGCGGAGGGACAGAGGATTTAGAGAACACTTACATCTCAAAAACCAAGCAGCAGACAAAACTTTGGAGACTGTGCCCGGACTTCTCGTCCACTAGGTGAGGAAACTGGGGTGATAGCCGGGTTGGAAGGGAGACCCCGGCCCCTTGGCACAGGCAAGCAGAGGACGAGATGTCTGCGGAGCCCACCTGGGCTCTGTCATTGGTTTCAAAAACACCACGTGGAGCCTGAGGGTGTAGGAGTCAGTTGCCCTGCAGGTATGGTGTTGTGCTTGGCAGTGGAGTGGCCTTAGGGCTTAGCTTGGTTCCCTGAGGCAGCAGGAAGACGTCCATTTTATACCTGATGACAATGACCATCTGTGAGTCTTTGGACAACCCCCTTTCTAGTTATGGAGTTCTGTCCTGGACCAAGGAATGTGTGTGGGTCAAATTCCTGAGGTCAGTTCCAGCTCAGAATCCTGTGGCTAGGAGCGATGTGTCCAAGATGGCAGAGGAGGAGAAACCAGCCTTCATTTCCTCACAAATCAAAACAGCCCTGAATGGGCTCAGGACTCATTTGAGAATTTTCGGTAATATAGTAGAATGAAGAGAGAGAGAGAGAGAGAGAGAGAGAGAGAGAGAGAGAGAAAAGAAGAAGAAGAAGAAGAAGAAGAAGAAGAAGAAGAAGAAGAAGAAGAGGAAGAAGAAGAAAGAGGAAGAAAGAGGAGGAGGAGGAGGAAGAAGAAGAGGAGGAGGAGGAGGAGGAAGGGGAGAGGGGAAAGGAGAGAGAGAGAGAGAACTGAGAGAGGGAGAGGGAGAGGGAGGGAGAGGGGGAGGGAGAGGGAGAAGGAGAGGGAGAAGAGAGGAGAGAGGAGAATATGAGGATGAGAATATATCACACAGGAAGGATTGCTAGTGAGATCAAAATATCTGAGAAGCCAGGAGCTGACTTGGAACAAAGCAGAGAGAGAGAGAGAGTATTGGTATCCATTGCATAGCAGGAACCACAACGCTCCCTAGTAGCCTGCTCCACCAATATTTTTCATCACTGTGGTAGCCAACAGCCAGTTCTGCCAGGCAAGGAACCCCACACAGGACAACATGGCTGCACACCCTCCATCCACCCCCAAATGGGCCACTTTTGTCCTGCTCTGCAACCGCAGCTGTCACCTTTCCCACCTTATGGCTGTCTCATGAGTGCCCACACACTAGTAGTACATTTCTTAGCAGAAACCTTACAAGCCAGGAGAGGAGGAATGAAACTGCCAATCAAGAATACTTTGCCCAGCAAAACTGTCCTTCATAAATGAAGGAGAGATAAAACTTCCCAAGAAAAACAGAGAGAGTTCATCATCATGAAAAATGCCTTACAAGAAATGCTCCTGGGTTCAATCCCCAGTACCACACACAAAAAATAAAATAAAATAAAATAAATAAAAATAAACTTCAGAGCCCAAGAGGGGACAAATTTCATTAGAAGACTAAGAAAAGGAGAACTAAAACTGAACTAACCATAGATACTAACAAAAATGATGAGAAATAACAAACACATCTTTATAATAACGCTGGATGTAAATAGTCTCAATTGCCCCAATGAAAATACATAAACTAGCAAAGTTGATTAAAAACAAGATCCAGCTGGATATGGTGGTGCATGCCTGTAACTCAAGTACTTGGGAGGCTGAGATAGAAGTTCTGCAGGTTCAAGGCAAGTATGTGGTAACTTATTGAGACACTGTTTCAAAGTAAAAAATAACAAAGGGCAGTGGGTATATACCAGAGGTAGAATGCCCCTAAGTTCAATCTCTAGGAACACACACACACAAAACAAGATCCAACTATATGTTGTTCACAGGAAACTCATCTTACAGGCATTGATATCCACAGGCTAATAGTAAGTATGAAAATAAATATTCCATAAAAATGGAGACTGGAAGCAACAGGAATATCCATACTCTCATATGCGACAGAGCAGAATTTAAGACTAAACTTATCAAAAGAGACAAAGAGGGCCACTTCACATTGGTAAAGGGAACAACCCAACAAGAAATAATGGTTGTAAATATTTATGCCCCAAATGTCAGTGCATCTACTTACATAAAACAGATGCTACTTGACATTAGGATTCAGATAGATCTTGATTCAACAATACTGGGAGACTTCAACAAACCTCTCTCACCAGTAGAAAAGCCATCCAGACAAAAAATCAGCAAAGACTGTTAAGAACTTAAAAACAGTATAAATCAAATGGATCTAACAGACATCTATAAAATATTTCATCCAACAACAGCCAAATTCACATTTGTCTCAGTTACTTACGGAACACTCTCCAAAATAGACCATATCCTAGCCTACAAAGCAGGTATTAGCAAATACAACAATGTTATATAAGCCCTTGGATCTTCTCAAATCATAATGGATAAAATTTAAAAATCAACAGCAAGACAGGTATAGTGCCACATGCTTGTACTTCCAATAATAGGGAAGCCAAGACCACAGGTTTGAGGACAGCCTCAGCAACTTAACAAGACCCTCAGCAACTTAATGAGACCCTGTTTCAAAATTTAAAAAAAATAAAATAGGAGCCAGGGGTGGTGGTGGTTCATGCCTGTAATATCAGTACTTGGGAGATTGAGACAGGAGGATTGCAAGTTCAAGACCAGCCTCAGCAACTTAGCCTGACCCTCAGCATCTTACAGAGACCCTATTTAAAAATCAAAAATAAAATAAGGCTGGGGATGTAAGTCAGATATAGAATTCCCCTGAGTTCAATCCCCAGTACCACTAAATAAATTAAAAAATTAATTAAATTAAATAATCAAATAAAGTAAAATAGGGCTGTGTATGTGTGTGTTTATCTCAGAGGTAGAATGCCTTTGAATTCAATTCCCAGTATCATAATACATGGAGATTGAATAATACACTTTTGAACAAGGACTGGGTCATAGAAGAAATAAGAGGAAAAGTTTAAAAATTCCTAGAATCAAATGAAAATAGAGATAAAACCTTCCAGTGTCTGGCACACTATGGGAATTAAAAGGAAATTTTATGAGGGCTCCTTCAGTAGTCAGTGACAAAAAACCTAACTTGAGAAAACTGGTGAACTCTGGGAATCAGGAAGATGGCCACATAGAGGGAGACAGTGGGTTGCAGATGCTCCGAGACTCAGACTCAGTCACCAGGAAGCCTGCTTCTTCTTTTTTTATTTATTTTTTATTTTTTTGCAGTACTGGGGATTGAACTCAGGGGCATTCTACCTTCGAGCTATGCCCCCAGCACTATTTTTTATTCTTTATTTGGAAACAGGGTCTCACTAAGTTGCAGAGTGCCTCACTAAGTAGCTGAGGCTGGCTGCGAACCCAGATCCTCCTGTCTCAGCCTCCCAAATGCTGGGATTACAAGCGTGCGCCACCACGCCCGGCTCAAGACTGCTTCTTGATAAGGGAAGAAAACCAGCAAAAAAAAAAAAATCAACAAAACAACAAAAGCTGAAAAGTGGCGGAATCAGAACTAGAAGAGAGAGCAAGGACTGTGAAGAGCCCCGTGTGTCTCGCCTGGTGAGTGGAGACCGTGGCTACAGTGCTGGCACCATCTTAACCAGGCAGCACCAGAGCCAGGTGCTGCCGGCTGCTGGCAGAGACCTCCAGGGAGAAATTGTGGATTGTCGTGAGGCTGATGACTACAAATCATCATCGAAACTGTTCAGAATACATTCCACTCTTGACAGGAATCCAGAAGACCAGATGACCCAGCCGGACCCTGTGCCTGCAGCTGAAACTATCTCTTCTGGTACAATCCTGAGCAGCGTTCATCAAGACCTTAAGTTAACAAGCTGTCTCAGTGGGAGATCACCCTGCACAGCCACAGGGACTAGAAAAAGACTGGTGGCAAGGAAATAGACTCATGGGGGGCGGAAACTTTGCAAATCACCGCTGCAGAGATGGGGGCAAGGACTACTTACTATAAGACACAGCAGAAATGTGAATTAGCAGTTAGCTCCTAGAGACATTCCAGCAGGAGGGAACTGCAGTCCGGAGTTCACCGAGCTCTTCTAGGGTCTCTGGAGATCACTACAGGACACCCACCCATGGTGTCTGGGGAGAAATAGCTCAGCCTACTGAGTTACAGGCTTGGAAAGCAGTAAACTTGTGCCTGGCTGTGTTTGGGTACTGCAAACCCAGAAAGCACTGTGGCTTGCAGCCAATCAGAGACTCCTGTTCGCCTGCACTAAGAACTGTATCTAGTAAAAGAAGCTGTGGCAGACAAACTCAAAAGTGATATTATAGGAGTCCAATTGGTAGAAGCAAATATATACCCCCAGCATAGTCCTGATTATAAAGGGATAACAAATAGACACAGGACTCACACACGAAGAGAAAGAAGATGCTGAAACAACAAAAGCACAAAACCGAGAACACTGAAAATGTGAGAATGAGGAACAAGACAAGGATGCCCTCTAGCACCACTCCTTTTCAATATAGTCCTTGAGACTCTTGCCAGAACAGTAAGACAAAAGAAAGATATCAAAGGATTTCAATTAGGAAAAGAAGAATTAAAATTATCTTTATTTGCAGATGACATGATCCTAGAATACAAAAAACTTAACTGAAAGACAATTAGAGCTGATTAATAAATTTAGCAAAGTAGCAGGATACAAAATCAACCTAAAAAAATCAGTAGCTTTTCTATATGCCAACCATGAATCCACTGAGAAAGAAATCCAGAAAACAATTCCATTCACAATAACCTCAAAACCAATAAAATACCTAGGAATAAACCTAACCAAGGGTGTAAACCTCTACAATGAAAATTATAAAACACTATGGGAAGAAATTGAAGATCTCGGAAGACGGAAAGGTCTCCCCTGCCCTCAGATAGGCAGAATAAATATTATCAGGATGGTTATTCAACCAAAAGTGATCTACAGAGTCAATGCAATCCCTATCAAATTACCAATGTTATTCTTCATAGACCTAGAAAAATCAGTCATAAATTTCATATGGAGAAATAAAAGACCCAGAATAGCCAAAGCAATTTCCACCAAAAAGAACCATGCAGGAGGCATCACAATTCCTGACTTCAAATTATACTACAGGGGCTATAGTAATAAAAACAGCATGGTATTGGCAAAAAATCAGACACATTGTCCAATGAACATTATAGAAAATAAAGAAACAAACCCACACATGTATAGCCAATAGATTTTCGACAAAGGTGCCAGAGTCACACACTGGAGAAAAGACAGTGTTTTCACCAAATGATATTGAGAAAACTGGTTATCCATTTGTAGAACAATAGAAATAAATCCTTCCCTCTCACCCTGCATGGGAGTCAACTCGAGATGGATCAAAGACCTGGAAGTTAGACCAGAGACGGTGAAGCTACTAGAGGAGGGCAGAGGTTCAACACTCCAACATACAGGCCCAGGTAGAAACGTCCTCAACATGAACCCCAAAGCTCAGGAGATTAAAATAGGAATTAATAAGTGGAATTGCATTAAACTAAAATGTTTCTGCACATCAAAGAAAACCATCAAGAGTCTAAGGAGAAAGCCTATGAAATGAGAGAAGATCTTTACCAGCTGTCCTTCTGATGGAGGACTAATAGCTAGAACTAATAGCTAGACTAATAGCTAATACAAAGAACTTAAAAGACTTTACACTAAAAAAAACCACACAAATAAACAAACCTAATAACTCAATCAAGAAATGGGCAACTACAATTCATAACTGCCAAACTATGGAACCAGCCAAGATGTCCATCAACAGATGAATGGATTACAAAACTGGGATACGTACACAATGGAATTTTACTCAGCCGTAAAGAAGAACAAAATCATGCCATTTGCAGGGAAATGGGTGGAACTGGAAAACATTATGTTAAGTGATATTAGTCAGTCACAAAAAGTAAAAAATTGTATGTTCTCCCTAATATGCAGAAGCTAGGGAAAAAGTGAGTCATAAGAAGGACTCTAGATGAAGAAGGAGAAACCTTAGATGAACAAAGAAGGTGACTTAACTGAAGGTGATGGGGGCAGGGGGACACCCTAATACACATGATGTACTTTCACAAACATATCAACCACTAAACTGAACCTGAGAAGGAGGGAGGGGGGAAAGGATGGGGTGAGAATTGGGGAAGGGTTAAATGAGAAATGTGTGCATGTATGCCTCTACCAGCTTGTACCTAATAAAGATGTATGTTTACAATGCACCAATAGAAAAATGCCAATGTAATAAAAAAAAAGAAAGAAATGGGCAACTGAATTAAATAGACACTGCACAAAAGAAGAGATACCAATGGCCAGCAGATACACGAAAAAATGTTCAACATTATTAGCAATCAAGGAGATGCAAATCAAAATTACAATGAGATTCCATCTAAACCCAATCAGAATGGCAATCATCAAGAAGTCAAATAACAATAAATGTTGGTGAGGATATGGGGAAAGAGGAACTCTTCTACACTATTGGTGGGATTGCAAATTAGTTCAGCCACTACAGAGATCAGTGTGAAGATTCCTAAGAAAACTGAGAATGGGTCCACCATATGATCTGGCTGTACCACTCCTGAGTACCTTTCCAAAGAGGTTGAAACCAGAGAACTACAGTGATGTATGCATACCCGTGTTCATAGCAGCACAATTCACAACAGCCAAATTATGGGACCAACCTAGGTGTCCATCAACAGATGAATGGATTTCAAAACTATGGGAAATAACATGCAAAGGAATTCTACTGCGCAGTAAAGAACAAAATTACATCATTTGCAAGAAAATGGAAGAACCCAGAGAACATTATGTTAAGTGAAATTAGCCAGTCACAGGAAGTGAAGGGTCATAAGTTTCTCTAATATGCTCAAGCTGGGGATTAATTGGGATGCAATAGAGACTCCAGAGAAGGGAGGAGAAACCTCAGTGGAGCCAGGGAGGTGCCCTAGGGAAGGGGAGGAGGAAGATTGAGGTTCGTTAATGGAAATACTACCATCAACTATGTGTACGTATGTGAGTATACTAACGTCAGTCTCAGTACTCTGTATTGGGAGAGGGAGAAACGGGAAGTTGGGAGGAGGGGCCACCAAGTGCTGTGTGCATGTATGTCATGGTCAACATAGTTTACATTATGATGTGAGAATATAATGCACCAATCAAAGCACATTAAACGTGCCATTGAATGTCCACGTTAAAAAAAGAAAAATCCCAAATATACAACTTAATGATGCATCTCAAGGCCCTAGAAGAACCAGAAACAAACTCCAAAGCCCATAGAAAGCAGGAAATAATTAAGATCAGAGGCAAAATTAATGAAATAGAGAATAAAAATGCAAAGGATCAATGCAATAAAGAATCAATTCTTTTAAATGATAAATAAGATGGATAAGCCCTTCACCAACCTAACAAAAAGAAAGAGAAAAAACAAATTAATAAAACTAGAGTTTAAAAAGGAAATATCACCAAAGACAGCTTGGAAATCCAGAGGATCATTTGGGACTATTTTGAAAACTTATATTCCAATAAGCTGGAAAATGTAAAAAAATGGAAAAATTTCTGAACAGTTACTACCTTTCTAAACTGAACCAAGAGGCTATAGAAAACCTAGGCAGACCAATAACTAGCAATGAGATTGAAGTAGTAATAAAAAGCCTCCCAATAAAGAAAAGCCAGAGACTAGAGGTATTCCTAACTGGATTCTATCAGACCTTTAAAGAGAAACTAAGCCCACTGCTCCTCAAATTATTCTATAAAATAGAAAGAGGCAGCATACTCCCAATTTTATTCTATGAAGTCAGTGTCACCCTGTTACCAAAACTGAACAAGTACACATCAAGGGAAGAAAACTAGACCAATATTCCCAATGAACATAGATGCTTCCCAAGTATTGGGATTACAGGCATGCGCCACCACGCCTGGCAATGATGCAAAAATTCTTAGTAAAATATTAGCACTTTGTACTCAAAGTCACATCAAGAAAATTGTTTATTCTCATCAAGTTGTTTTTAACCCAGGGTTGCAAATTTGGTTCAACATACACAAATCAAGATATTTAATTCTGCAATCCCACCACCAATGTATTAGGGTTCCCACTTCTCCACACCCTCGCCAGCATTTGTTGTTGTTTGTGTTCTTGATAGTTGCCATTCTGATTGGAGTTAGGTGAAATCTCAAGGTAGTTTTGATTTGCATCTCTCTGATTGCTAATGGTGTTGAACATTTCCTCATACATTTATTGGCCATTTGTATTTCTTCTGTGAAGTGTCTATTTAGATCCTTTGCCCATTTTTTGATTGGGTTATTTGTTTTCTTAGCTATGGGTTTCTTGAGTTCTCTGTATATTCTAGATATTAGACCTCTATCAGAGGAGTAGTTGGCAAAAATTTTCCCCCATTCTGTCAGCTCTCTGTTGAGGTTCTTGATAGCTTCCTTTGCTGCACAGAAACTCTTCAACTTAATGCAATCCCATGCATTGATCTTCCTTTGAATTTCTTGGGCCTTTGGGGTCTTGTTGAGAAAGTTTTGACCTGTGCCTATGTGTTGAAGTGTTGGACCTATGCCCTCTTCAAGTAGCTGCAAGGTCTCTGGTCTGACTTCTGGATCTTTGACCCATCTTGAATTGACTCTTGTACAGTGTGAGAAAGTGATATTTATTTCCATTTTTCTGCATATGGTTAACCAGTTTTGCCAACATCATTTGTTGAAGAGGCTATCTTTTTTTGTGTGTGTGTGGTACTGGGGATTGAACTCAGGGGCATTCTACCTCCGAGCTACACCCCCAGCCCTATTTTTTATTCTTTATTTTGAAACCGAGTCTCACTAAGTTGCGGAGTGCCTCACTAGGTAGCTGAGGCTGGTCTCGAACCCAGATCCTCCGGTCTCAGCCTCCCGAATGCTGGGATTACAAGCGTGCACCACCACGCCCGGCGAAGAGGCTATCTTTTTTCCATTGTATGTTTTTGGCTCCTTTGTCAAAAATCAATTGGCTGTAAGTGTGAGGATTTGTTTCTGAGTCTTCTATTCTGCTCCATCTAATGCACATGATGTACATTCACAAACATATCAAAGTCAATCATTAAGACAAGCTGAACGTGAAAAGGAGGGGAGGGGGAGGGAATAGGACAGGAACTGGGGAAGAATTAAATGAGTGCTGTGTGCATGTATGCCTCTACCAGCTTGTACCCCATTAAGATGCATGATTACAATGCACCAATAAAAAATTAAATAATAAAATAAAATAAGAATGTGGCACTGGCCTGTAATCCCAGTACTTGGGAGGCTGAGACAGGAGGATTGCAGGTTTAAGGCCAGTCTCAGCAACTCAGCGAGACCCTGTTTCAAAATAAAAAGGGCTGGAGGTAGCTGGGTGTGGTGGTGCACACCTGTAATCTTAGTACTTGGGAGGCTGAGACAGGAGGATTGAAGACTCCAAGTCAGCCTCAGCAACTAAGTGAGACCCTGTTTCCAACTAAAAACTAAAAAGGGCTGGGGAAGAGCTCAGTGGTAGAATAGCCCTGAGTTCAATCCCCAGTACCACCCCTTCCCCCCCAAAAAATGAATCAGAGACTTTGTTTCAGATATACTATAATATTATCTGAGTCAAACAAATAGCCAATTCTGACAATATGGCATGCATCAAAATTTGTGTTTGGAAACAAAGATAAATAAAAAACATTTGCTCCTTAAAAAAAGAAATGTAATTCACCATATAAATAGAATTAAGTGTAAAAATGACATAATCAGCGCCAATAGATGAAGAGAATGCATTTGACAAAATCCAGCACACATTTATATTAAAAATATGAAAGAAATGAGGGATAGAGGGAAGGTACATCCACATCAGAAAGGTACTTTACAACAAACCCAAAGCCAGCATCATACTGAATAGGGAAAAAATGAAAGTGCTTCCCCTAAAATCAGGAACAAGATAAAGACATCCACTTTCACCACTCCTCTTCAGTATTGTACATGAAATTTTAGCCAGAACCATGAGGCAAGTGAATGAAGTTTCAGGTATACATACAAGAAAAGAAGTGAAATTATCCCTGTGTGCAGAAGACCAAAAAAATTACACTAGAAGACTTCTAGAGTAGATAAACAAATTCAGCAAAGTAGCAGGATACAAAATCAACATATAAAAATTAATAGCTTTTCTATATAATAATGAATTTGTTGAAAAAGAAATCACGAAAGCAATTCCATTCTCAATATCCTAAGAAATATATAATCTAGGAATAAATCTAGCCAAGGAGGTGAAAGACCTCTACAGTAAAACTTACAAATCACTGAAAAAAGAAATTGAAGAGGACATTATAAAATGGAAAGACCTCCCGTGTTCTTAATAAGCAGAGTAAATATTATCAAAATGTCCGTGTTACCAAAAGAAATCTATAGATGCAAAACAATGCCTATCAAGATGCTGATCACATTCTTCACAGAAATGGAAAAAAAATGGTCCTAAAACTCATATGGACGAACAAGAGACCCAGAATAGTGAAAGCAATTCTGAGCAATAAGAACAATGCTGGAGGAATCGCAAAACTGATTTCAAATTATACTAGGGAACTATAGTAACAAAAGCAACATGTTATTGGCATAAGAACAGAGTCATAGACCAATGGAATAGAATAGAAAATACAGAGACAAATCCACACAGTTATAATCAGCTGATTCTTGACAAAGGCACCAAAAACATATGTTG
>PVLC010042251.1:0-13198 GCA_004027655.1 Graphiurus murinus
CACAGCTCCCAGTTCTCACAGGACATGATTCCCATGTTCAAGGAAGTGAGGATCTTGTTGAAGAGAACATATGTACATTGTGAAATCTTCAGAGAAGAACAGGAAACCCTAAGCAATAAGTCCAATACAATAGTGTAAAAAAATCGAAACAATATGATATAAAAGCCATATTTGTGTATCTCTACCCACTGAACAGAAAAAAAAAATTGATTCCAGTTTCAGCTCTGCCACTTAAGGATTTAAAATAAAACACCTAACCTCCCTCCAAGCATCAAGTCCCCATCAGTAAGGAATATAATCCCTGCCATAATTGTATCATTGAGTATCTCCCAAATAAAATAGCACAATCTATGAGAACATGCTTCACAACCTGAAAGAGGCTTATGTAGGCACGGAATTATTATTAGAGCCAAAAGCAAACAGTGGCTCCTACTTGAGTTCAGATTGACAAAGCCACCAAAAAAAAAAAAAAAATCTCAGCACAGAATGCAATATTATTTTTAGTAAATGGCCTTTATCACTTGAAGAGATGAATTTACCTATTTGTTCTTGGTTTGGAAAAATATGGCTAGGAAGTCAACAAAGAATGATGGGTTTGCACAAATACATTGGAATCTAAGCCTCTCCTTCTAGAGATAAGTATGGAATTGTTGCCAATAGCTGGTTAGGCTCTTGCTCCTAGCATCACCCTCGGATATCACTGACAGGAAAAACTTCTGTCATGCCCCAAACTGGTGTGGAAAAATACCACCAGGATGACTCGGCTCTCATACGCTGAGTATTCTTAGCTGCTCACCAAAACGGAGGATCAACAGAAAGAAACCACACCATGGGCTGCCTTCACATGACAGCAAAATATATGGCTGAATATGTCAGTCTTTAGACTTCTTTTAATCCCATAAAACTGGGGGGCTGGGTGGCACTAGTGACTTTTTTCTTCTCTAAATTGAGAGAGCTGATGAGAAATTTGGTATCATACGGCTATAGCCTGAGTGTGTGTGTATTAAGCATCTCAGTTTGTTGGGCATATGATTTAGGTTCCAGTGCCCTCTCAGTTCTCAAAGCATCAACAGAAGGAAACCTGGTACCCTTCATGCTCAAAAGACTGCCTGTGTTGGCTCAAGGGAGGGAGGTAAAACAGCAGATACCAGTGTCCAGGGCAGCCTCACCACTTGCAGACTTCCCCTTCTGTGTCTCAGACCTTCTTCACCTGAGGACAGATTGGCTCCATGTGTCTGGTATTTCAACTTTGAAAAGGATTCCTGAGAATTCCTGAGCAATCACAAAGCTTCCTGTTCCTGTCTAATTCATCATGTTAAGACAGTTTCTTCAGGAATAGGACTGAGTTTTGTGAGAAGCACTGGAAGACATGGAAATTAAAGGTCCTATGAATGCTCAAACCAATTTTTTGTCTCCATTTGAAATGAACACTTTATTGTTACTGCCTTCCTGTGAGTTTCTCTTTAAAGCAAGTATTCATTCTTTTTAAAGTCTAATTACCTCTGGAAAAATCCTAGAACTAGGTATCTGGCACAAGAAAATAAATAAGCAGGTTAGCCGGGTGTGGTAATCCCAGTACTTGGGAGGCTGAGACAGGAGTATCGCAGCCAGCCTCAGGTACTTAGTGAGGCCCTCTGAAACTTAGTGAGACCGTTGTTTTAAAATAAAGAATAAAAATAGGGCTGGGGGTGTGGCTCGGAGGTAGAATGTCCCTGGGTTCAACCCCAGTACTGCAATAAATAAATAAATAAGCAAGCAAGCAGGTTGGGTCTGAACCACACCTTGCTCTTGAGGAAATTCCCTACACAGGTGGCTACCCCATTACAGGAGGCAGTGATTGTTTACATGCTTGAACATGAGAAGCCTGTCTGTGTTGTCTGTAAAATGGGGAGAAGAGTATTTACCTCATGCTATAGGGGAATGGCACATACTAGACATCCCACAGTAATTGCCATGGTTGTCATTATTATTAAAAGGCTATGAGCAAGCCAGGTGTAATGGCACACACTTGTAATCCCAGTACTTGGGAGGCTGAGACAGGAGGATCCAGGTTCGAGGCCAGCCTCAGCTACTTAGTGAGGCCCTCTGCAACTTAGTGAGACACTGTTTCAAAAATAAAGAATAAAAAATAGGCGCTGAAGATGTAGCTTTAAGGTAGAATGCCTCTGGGTTCAATCCCCAGTACCACAAAAAAAAAAAAGGCTATGAGCACTTTGAAGAAGAGAGCTAGTCCAATTCTCCATGCCCTGGTACCAGGCACACAGTAAGTGCTCAATAAACATCAGGTGGGCAGTTGAAAGTATGTTTCAACTACCTGAATGAGCAAGCAGCTATGAGAACAAGAATGCAACCCACAGTCTCAGTGAACATAAAGCAAGAACTTGCTAGATATTTCTGGGCTGAGATATTTCTTGGCCTTTTTATGTCTAATGCAAAAAGAAGGTATGTGAATAGAAATGGGGGCCTGGGAGGAAGCCATGTTTAATTTGTCAACATAGTTATTCTGTTTGTTTCTTGTGGTTTTGTTTTTGTTTGGTTTCTTGGCAGTGTTGAAGATTGAACCCAGGTCCTTGTACATGCTAGGCAGGTGCTCTACCACCGAGCTACACCCCAGTCCTATTGAAGTCATTATAAGAATATGTGTAACCATTTGACTCTGAAAGAGAAAGCAGGCACCTGTTGAAGAAAGTTAGAGACAAAGGAGAGATCCTGAGATCCCCAGAGGGTTTTCAGAAGCAACAGCAATTGAGAGCTGCAGATGCTGTGACTAAAGCCACTGCCACTGATCATGTTGCTACTGGAGGAGTCTCCTCAAGAAGGCATCAGAAGCTACTGAGAACAAGGAAGCAGCTGTGCTGGGGCTTACTGCCATGGGGAGAGCCTTACCTAGGGCCACGGTGAGAACCACGGGCCAGAACACCTGAGTGCAGTACGGAGACCACCATGCTTCAGGCTGCAGTCAGCTCTGCCTTGCTACCTTGACTTAGTTTTGTTTTCTTTTTTTGTTTGTTTGTTGTTCTGGGGATTGTAACAAGGGGTGTTCTACCTCTGAGCTATACCCCAGGCCCTATTTTACTTTTTACTTCAAAACAGGGACTCACTAAGTTGCTCAGACTGACCTCCAACCTGGGATCCTCCTGTCTCAGCCTCCCAAGTACTAGAATTACAGGTGTGTGAGACCATGCCTGACTCAATCCTAGACTTTCTTTCTAGTAAAGGGTAGAGATTGGGAGTATTTCAGTGTCTTCCTCCTAAGGAGAGAGAATGGGCAACAGGAGGGTCTGGGCCAGCCAAATCACAGACTCCAGGTAAAGGATAAGGGACCATCCTCGCTTTTGTAGTTTGTTATGGATGGGGGAATTTCCTGATTACCAATTGCTATTTAATCCCATTCCTGTCCAATTTATTTTCCTCTTTAGGCACTAAAATCATGGTACTGTTTTAAAGCACAAATCATGAACATTTGTCATAAGATATTTATTCCTTTTTCGCTAGAAGCTCACTCTGTAAGCATCGGCAAGTTATTGAACTTGGCCTTCCTCTAACTCAGTTTTCCCATCTATGAACTCTGATTCCCTTTCCATTAAATATAGATGGTGTTGATCTCCACCTACTGACTCTCCCCTTCATGCTGGTATTTGATATTCATGGAAGCTCAGCAAGGAACAAAATATAGAATTCAGTGCAGAGCTTCTGTCCATTGGGTTTTCATTCAAAATTCAACAGGTAGACAGCACTCCCGCATAAGGAGAGGACGCAGTGACTCAGGGGAAGCAAGTCATGCTGCACATTAATGATGCGTGGAGATGGGCTGCTGGGCTCCGAGAGCCAAAGACGGGCTGTTCAAAGAAAGTGAGCCTGGAAATGTGAGCAGCTTGTGCCAAGGTCACGCTGAGCAAGTGCTAGCGGAGTCTGAGCTACGCAGGCACAGTCAACTCCCATTCGCCTGGAAGTTTTCTTCTACCACTTGAAAATGATTATCTGATTCAGCAAAAAGCCCCTCACATCATTGATAAACAGTAGCATTCTGGCATCTTCGTTAATTTCATTAATGTAAATTAAAATGTCAATCAATATTCACATTAGAAGCACAATGAAGCCGGGCGTGGTGGCGCACGCTTGTAATCCCAGCATTGGGGAGGCTGATACCGGAGGATCCGGGTTCGCGGCCAGCCTCAGCTACCTAGTGAGGCACTCCACAACTTAGTGAGACTCGGTTTCAAAATAAAGAATAAAAAAATAGGGCTGGGGGTGTAGCTCGGAGGTAGAATGCCCCTGAGTTCAATCCCCAGTACCACAAAAAAAAAAAAAGAAGCACAATGAGAGAGCCAGTTATTAAACCTTTACCAGCACACCACTGAAGGAAGGCCACATGATAAGGAAATTGCGTGCAAAATGGCAGAAGCTGAAGTGCATGGTTTGGTGAGAGGGACATGGGCTTAGTTGCAGGTTCAAGTTTCAGCTCTAACTTCTGCTACTTGCCACTTGTGAAAACTCAGGCAAACTATGTAACACAACTAAGCCTAAATTTCTTTATATGTAAGACAGACAATGAAACCAACCACACTGAGCTGTTGTAGTGACTAGAAAGTACATAGCACCAAGTGCCCAGGACAGTGTCGGGTAAAGATCACATACTCGACACTGGCACTAGTCCATCATGGTAAGATGTTCTAAAACCCACAGGAAATAAGCTGAGTGAGCAATGTGTTTATTTAGGGGACAGTGGAAGCATCAGGTCATGAATTCCAGGCAAGGAATATGGAAACTGTTATGCAAACCTTGCTGGGTTATTAGAGGTTTCTGATGTGGACATTAATGTGGGCAAAATGGTACCATAGAAAGTTGGGGATGGCACTAGTTGTGACATAAACTGCTATCATGTGCAAGTGGATGCCTAGCGTAGTGCTTTAAGGACAAACCTCGTTATAACAGATCCCAAAGTGCCACCTGAACCAAAGAACAATATTTTATTTCATATAATATTGCTGTTCAGTATACCTTAGCATATTTTAATTCTTTAGAAATTTAGTATCTATACATGGTAGCTATAGCGACATACCATAAAGCCATCCATATACCAGACTCATCCATTCCTGTGTGTGAGGGTTGTGTGAGTGTGTGTGTATGTGTGGTGTGTGTGTGTGTGTGTGTGTGTGTGTGTGTGTGTGTGTGTGTGTGTGGTGTGTGTGTGTGTGTGGTGTGTGTGTGTGGTGTGTGTGTGTGTGTGTATTTTACTGGGAAATGAACCCAGGGTGTTCTTCCTCTGAGATATAAGCTCAGCCCTATTTTATTTATTTGAAACAGGTTCTCACTAAGTTACCATGCATTGACCTCAAACCCATGATGCTCTTGACTATGGCCTCCCAAATCCTGGGATTATAGGCATTTGCTATTGTGCCTTGCTTAATCCTTGATGTTTTTCTGCCTAACACTGTTTCATCAAATAAGTCTCCAAGACCTGTGGTTCTATTTCCTTGGTGTGTCTTGACCCTGCCTACTGTTGACCTTCCATTGGCTTGCCTGAAACCATTGGTTCACAACCTTACCCCACACTGGAATATCCTAGGGAAACTTTAATTTAAAATATACTGGTATCTGGGTCTGCTTCCAGAAACTTCAGTTCAAATGGTCTGAGGTAGGGCATGAGTGTGTGTGTGTGTGTGTGTGTGTGTGTGTGTGTGTGTTATACTGGGAATTGAACCCAGTGGTTTAATTCTACCTCCAAGCTACACCCCTAGCCCTTTTTATTTCTTAATTTGAAACAAGATCTCACTAAATTGTTTCGGGTCTAAGTCCGCTGAGGCTGGCCTTGAACTTGCAACCCTCCTGTCTCAGCCTCCCAAGTGCTGTACTTATAGGTATATACTACCATACTCAGCTCTGGGATCTTCTTAAAGTTCCCTAGAACCCCATGGTACAGACAAGCCTTAGTGAGTTCAGACTCATTGTTGCCCACCTGTATCCCTGTATCCCTACGTGAATCATCTGCCTGGGCCCTGCATCCAGGTTTGATTTCTTCAATTCCTTTCTTTGCCCCGCTTTCAGAATAATCTTTTAAAAACACTAACCTTTTCATGCTGCTCTTGCTTTAAACCCTTTCGTAAGTAGCTCTCCAGTGCCTGTCTAGTACAACCCAAGCTATTAATATCAACCTTCTTCATTAACCACACATAACTGAAAAAAAATTCTCATAACAGAGAGGATAATGACAAATCCAAGGAATAAAATTTGAACCAAAATGATCTAGCCTTGGATAGTTGTTGCAAGTTCAAATGTTTGAAGATATTTTCTAAAAATCTTTCTTTAAAAAAAAAAAAATCCCCAAGGTAACTAACTACCTTGCCAGGCTGAACGCACACGAGAGCTTTGCAAGAGAAGCTAGCCCAGGTGCAAGAAGCAGCGCTCAACACCTGTGGGCTCCTGGAGGCATGGAGGATGACGAGAAATGCCCACTCCATGGGACCAGCAGAGGCTGCTCACATCCTCTGCCACCATGTCCTGGTTTCTTTCCGTTGTGCCTTGGGTAGAATTTTTGTTTCCCAAAAACCCAAATGAAGAAGCCTGGCCCCCAGTACCTCAGCATGTAAGTTCTTTTGGAGAGAGGGTCTTACAGAGATGATGAAGTTAAAATGAGGCCATTAGGTTGGGCCCTAACCCAGCATCGCTGGTGTCCTTAGGAAAGTGAAGTTTGGACACAGACACATAGCTGGGTAGAAGGTCACATGAAGACAGAGGCAGAGACAGGAGAATCGCAGATTTGTGGCCAGCCTCAGCTACTTAGTGAGGCCCTACGCAATTTAGTGAGACTCAGTTTCAAAATAAAGATTAAAAATAGGGTTGAAGGTGTAGCTAGGAAGTAGAATGTCCCTGGGTTCAATCCCTAGTACCAAGGGGGGAAAAAAAAGTATGTTGCTCAGAGACAGAATGCCCCTGGGTTCAATCCCTAGTACTCCAAAATAAATATATACATACATACATACATACATACATATATACATACATACATACATGAATGTGTAGTTCAGAGGCAGAATACCCCTGGGTTCTAGTACCACAAAAAAAAAAGACAGAAGAAAAGAAACCTAGGTGGGCTGCTGGTGAAGCACCATCCAGATTCCAATGTTGGATGCTCCACTACATACATATAGAAACATTATTCATTTTCTTTTTCTTTTTAACAGGTGTGTGCCACCACCCGTGGCTTGTTCATTCTCTTTAATGGCTTTGTGAGAAAGCTGTTTTGCAAGTCCCAGGAGCTCTTTGAATTGCCATGAACCAGACTGGATGATCCATCAGGCTGGAGAAGCTGGATCCAACAAAAGACCAGAGAATAGGAAACAAACCAGACTCACACATCCTTTCTCATTCTGGACTAATTGTAGACTATGGGTGCCACATTCCATGGTTCAGGACAACTGAAATCTTTTCCTCTACACAAATTCCAATACTTATGTCCTTTTTGCCCTAAAGAATTGTTCTACATAATAAAAACATGGTTCTTTTTCATTCAAACTGATAAACTTTTTTAAATTTCCTGGTCCATGAATCAGGACCAAATTGAATTGAAATACTTGATAATAACCATGCAATGTTTCAGTGGACAGTACCTTTCAAATTCACTGTAAGTAATAAAGTATACATTGTGCTATGAAATCCTTTAAAACCAGAGAGAATGAAGTAAGAAAACACGGTGATAGTCTAAAGGACCAGCCAGTGTACTCCATACCCTCCAAGAGCAACAGTGATTGGACATAAGTACTGATGAGAGACGTTATTGAAGGCTTATCATTTGTCATAAATAAACATGAGGAAAACTTACTTGGCTTCAGAAACTTATCTGTCACTAGAGGACAGATATAACAAAGCCAATATTTTTTAAATCATCTATTTTAAAACACCTGTCTTCGGTCACTTGCCTACTACTTTTGGACATCTGATAGGATAAATTGGAAGAAGCTGATCAAATAATACCATCGGTAACCTACAAAAAATTTCTATAGTCCTATATTCTCTGAGTTACAACCGTGTTTTATTTATGACTCCTGTCAAAAATGCCTCGGGCTTTTGCTCTTCAATTCCCTAGCAGTTTATTTCCCCCAAATTGTGGCCGTGTTTTACAGCAAAATCCACAGCAATAAAGCAAGAAATCAGAAAAATCAGCATTGTATATCAACAGTTTAACATTCTCTGCTCCCTGGGAAAATCCAGAGACAATCAAAGAAAGGGTCTCTGTGACCTTGCAGTATTGGCAAATTACTGTGATCTGAATTAGAATAGCCTCCTCTTTAATAATACATTACAGACTCCCTACACTTTAGGCATCCTCAGGGTTTCTTGGTGGGAGCTAGGATTATTCCAGCACACACCTCATTTTTCTCATCACACGGCTTCCATCCACACATTTATAATCTCTTTAAAGCACACAATAGAAGGTACAATATGCATCACACCCACATTTATCCAGGAGTGCTCAGATGGATACCTAAGCCTGTACATTCTAAACAACTAAATGGAAGGGCTAACTAAAATTCTTGGGGGGAGGGAGGATGAATGTGTCACTGCTCACATTCCAGATCTGTCTTGTTAGAAATTAGGTGAGAAAGCCAACAAAAGCCAGCTTGCAGGGGTCAACTATAAAGGCCAGGGAGGCAAGGAGGCTGTTATAGCAGGCAGTGCCAAAAAAAGAACAGCCAGGACCCTTGGTATTAGGGGAGAATGAGTCCCAGACCAGCAGGGGTCCCCATATTCAAGCAAGTTTCTATAGGAGAATTCCCCAATAAAAGACAAGTAGAAATGCAATGTGTCTCCTTCAGACCCAAAGAAAGAGCTTCAGAGCCACAATGAAATGTCAATGCTCATTGCTGGGAGTCCTGCTGGGGGCCTCACCTGAACCCAGCGCCCCGGTCCTGCCCAGAACACACACACACACACCTTACCCTCAGCTTTCTCTTGAGCTGAATTATTCACACACAGCAGGAAACATTCAAATCTGTCCCTCAGTCAGATGGCAAGTCACTAGAGTTCATGATAATAAACATAAGGGCTACGACATATGCAGCATCAACTAGATACCAGCCACTGGCTCCACATGGTTTATGGGTGATCTCATCTCATCACCACCTCAACTGAATGTAGATACTCTTGTTAGCCCCCATTTCATTGACAACAAGCTCAAGTTGAATGAATTAGACATTTCAGCAAGTGTCCACCCAAACCACAATCATTTCTCATCTCTTCCAACTCCCCATCTTTGCCCCACAATCTGCAGAGGTGATCCCCCAGGAAATGTGTTTTTGTACCACAGATCCTGTTGTCCAGCCATTCAAAAGTTCAAATTTGAACTGAAGGCAAGGGAGATGGAAAGTTGCTGCTGATTCTCAGCAGTAGAGACTGAAAAGAGGAGCCACAGACTCCTGCTGCTGTGTCCAAGCAGCCTACGGAGCCCAGGAGAGATCCTCCAGCCAGCTTCCCTCTCCCAAGGCTAGATTGCTCCTTCCTGCTGGGGCCTCCGGGACTGAGAACACTCTACACCACAGGAAAAGTGTGCACCCTCCAGCCTTGTCACTGTCACCAGCAGGAGACAAGGGGGAGCACCAGGACTCTGCATACTCTGGAAAGATCCCCTCACACTCCTCCCATTGCTCATACCCTGGATACCACCTTTTGCCTTGTGACCATCATTTCTTTTATCTCTGCTACATCAGCCACCACAAGAAGCCAAGACTCCAAAGCATCCATATATCCCCTTTTCTGGCCCCTTTTTCTACCATTGTCCACCCCAAACTTTGGAAATCCTGCCATGGGGCCCACTGGGTCACTTTAAGTCCTCAGCAAAATTGCCTCCATTCTCTGCCTCCTCTCCTTCACCTGTTGCTCCAACTCGAACCTAAGTGCTGCTTCTCCTGCAGCTCACTTAAGGATGAACATTCTCTTAGATTGTGTGTGTGTGTGTGTGTGTGTGTGTGTGTGTGTGTGTGTGTGTGTTGGGGATCGAACCCAGGAGCAGTCCATCTCTGAGCTACACCCCTAGCCCTTTTTATTTTGAAACAGGGTCTTGCCAAGTTGCTGAAGCTGACCTTGAATCTACAATTCTCTTGTCTCAGCCTCCCAAGTACTGGGATTGCAGGCCTGTGCCATCATGCCTGACTCCCTTTTAAGCAGCTGGAATGGAGATGAGACAGCTGTGTCCTGTTCCTCATTGCCATTTCTAGACCTTTCTTCTTCCCTAAACCCCCTCCTCCAAGCTTGTTATCTGATGTCATCACATTGTTCACACTCCGCAGTCCTCCTATGGCAGTCAACACTGAGCTCTCTACCTGGCATCTCTCCCCTTGCTCCTCTAAGAATTTTGCTTCCAGTTCATTGCCGCTTTCTCCAACAATACTCTTATCAAAAAGCTTGGTGGTTTTAGCATCCACCAGGATGATCTTCCATGGGTCCTAAGATCTTATCCTCCAACCCACCTCAGCTACTCATTCTCATGGCCATAGCCTTGACCTTGGATTGCCAATAACAGATGCTGTGACTCAAAATACCTGATGACTACAATATAGAAGAAGATTTATTTACTTATGGTGCTAAAGATTCCAGTCCAAGTATATATAGCCCATCTTTGCTGGCTACCAAGCAGGAGCCAGGGCTATAGGACCTCAGGGCATGATGGCCGGAAGCAGAGAGAACAAGGGGGAGGGGTGATTCACACATAGTCTGTAAGCCCACACTCCTAGGACCCACTTCCAGTCATGCTCTGCTTTCAGAGGCCACACACCCAGGGACCCACCTCTGAGCATGGCTGCTTCCAGCGCATGAAGTCCAAGGGACATTTTACTTTCAAACAATAACACCAGCATCCCTCTATAACATCAATATCAAGTATTCCAACATTCCAACTCACATAGTGAACTATATACTTAATATTGCCCTTTGTCTAATGGGCCTCTTAAACTTCACAAGGTTTCCCCAAATCTGCTCCAACTGCTGAGTTCCTGTCTCAGGTAAGGACAGCCTCAGCCTTCCAGATGTGTGGACCCCAAACCCAAAAAAGACATGCAGTTTGTCAAGAAATCCTGTAGCTCTACCTTCAAAATAGACACAGTATCCAACCACATCTTACCAACTCACCTCTACCACCCTGATTTGAACTGCCATCACTTCCCACCTGGACTCTTGCAGTCGCCTCCTACCTGGTCACACTGCTTCTCCTCACAGGCCCAGTCCTCAACACAGCACCCAGTGAACCATTTAAAATATGTCTGGTTATGCCCTTTCTTCAGAAGCTCTCCCTTGGCTTTCCATCACATTAAAAGTAAAAACCAACATATTCGCAATAACTTAACCTAATTGCTGTCCCCCCTCCCCGCCCAGCACTTCTTGGGCCTCCCTCCCATTATATCTTCTTTATTCTGCTCCTCTGGCCTCCAGGCTTCCCCTTCAACATGCTGGACGTGCATTTGCCTCTGGTTCTTGTTCTTCTCCACCTCAGTTAGAATGTTCTTTCTTCCAGATTTTCACTACCTTCCTTCCAGTCTTTACTCAAATATCAATCACCCTCTCATCTGGGTGTGGTGGTGCACACCTGTAATCCCAGTATTTGGAAGGCTGAGACAGGAGGATCTCAGCTACCTAGTGAGCTCCTCCACAACTTAGTGAGACCCTGTTGCAAAATAAAGAATAAAAATAGGACTAGGGTAAATAATCCTTATCCAGCAGGGCCCCTGAGGAGGCATAAATGAGAAGATGTGTAGGCACTAACTTGTACATCATATGCTCAATAGTGGTGGCTATTGTTGTTAGGCGGCTCCTGTAAAGCCCTATTAGACTGTATATCCCTTGAGGAAGGCTTTTTTTTTTTTTTTTTTTTTTCTTAGCATTTAGTTCTGGCCAGGAGATGTCACTGCTGAGCATTTTTGAAGGACAAACGAAAGGACACAAGGCTTTCCATAACGCCTGCTAAACTTCTGGACTGAGGAGCACAGATGTGTTTAAAAACAGTTGTAGAAGGTTTAAATACAGAGGCTTGAGAACACTAGCTGTGGGATTATGATGACAGCAATACTGGGAAATTTAGACAGTAGGGTTTCCTCTGTGTTTTCTCTAGTCCTCGTTGCTCTGGGTGGGTATTGCACACTGTCTCAAGCATTTTCATCCTGACCCCCTGGGAGCCAGGCTGCATCTCTGCCTGTCGCCTGGCTTCTTCCAAGAAATCTGCAAAGCCCAGAGAGGTGGCTTTTCTGCCAGCGGCACATTTTTTTGTGCTGGGACACATTTTGCCATCTTGGAAGCTGCCACAGCCAGCTTAGTAATCCTGCAGCTAAAGCAGAGATTTCCTGCATCCCCAGGTCCTCAGCAGGTGGCAGCTCCTTGGTGGGCTGATTCTGCAGTGTTGTGCTGGGAGGGGCTCAAACCTCCTTCTCTGGCCTGCCAACTCAAGTGTGTGTGTTCAGACCAGCGAGAGACATCTCTGCAACCTGCAACTCAGATGGATGTAGCTCCTTTATTAGGTGCCTTGCTGGCCGGCTCAAGTCATCAGAATTCTTCCCTGGCCTAGAAAAGACTCAAGATCCACCCCTTGACTGGCTCCATTAAACAGGGAAAAGCTTGCCGTTTCCCACCAAGTGAAATGTGGAGACAAGACAGACAGGTTTAATCAGACACAGAGTAAGTGCAAGCTTTCTGAGACTCACAAGGACTACCATCAGCGGGAGAGACTGAGGCAGGGCAGTGCTGGTCCCTGCCACCAGGGGGCGCTTCGGTGGGGGACAGCCCTGCTCTGTACCCCCACAGGAGAGTGGGAAGATCGCAGAGCTGGCTCCCGTAAGCCCTTGAGGTTTTCAGAAGCTTCCACATGCCTGTGGTGTTGCAGGAGAGTGCTCCCCACAGCCTAGTCTCAGAGACAAAAGGAGAACTCTGGAGGAGGATATGCAGTAGGATATGCAGGTCCTTCTTTAATCAGCGGCTGATGGCCCAGGCTGGCAATTTCCCACTCACTGGGCCCTTAACAAAAAAATTCCAACCTTCTTATAATTATAGCTGGGCACTGAACTTCAAAAGGAGGGGAAGGGAAAGCATGAGATTTATTACACCTAGCATGAGCTTGATACAGAAAGCAGAAAGAGCTTGTTAACACAAGGCCTTGTCTCTCTTATCTGGCAGATATTTGCAGGCTGGGCTGGTGCTGCTTTGTTTACATTTAGAG
>PVLC010042252.1:0-13030 GCA_004027655.1 Graphiurus murinus
GCTGGGATTAAAAGCGTGCGCCACCACGCCCGACTGGAATGACCTTTGTTTGAGTAAGGCATGGATTACTTTGGGGAAGTTTTCTGTCCAGCAGGGATATGGCTTTACACATCCAGCCTGAGTGTATACTATGATTAGGATGTATCAGCAAACACTACATTTTGGCACCTCAGTAAAGTCAATTTGCAAATTTTCAAAGGAGGTTGTTCCCATGGCCTCTATTCTGGGAGGAAGCTCAGGTCCTTGCTTAAGGTTATTTTTGTTGCAGGTCACACATCACTGTTGGCAGCAGAGTGACTGGATTTACTGTACGTACCACCTCCACTTGTATACAAGAGTTCTCACACAGTAAGTCTTGGTGTTTTGTAAGCCTGGTGTTGGTTAGCCAACGGTGCCCTTCAGAGTTCATGAGTGAGACTGTGAAATGGGGTATTTTTACCAGTAGTCTGTGTCCTAAGGTTAGCTTGTCTTCTCTTTGGAAGGAGAAGAGCAGTTGCTGCAAGGGCATGTAAGCACAGCGGCCACCTGGAAGTGATGTAGTCCAGGTGCTTTGAGAGGTAAGTGGCTGGTCAATACCCAAAGACTTTTCTAGGTCAGAGAGCCCTAAGACAGGGGCAGTTAGTAGTTTACTTTTAAGTTGTTGAAAGACCTGTTGTTATACTTTGTTTCACATAAAGGGGTCTTTAACCACCCCCCCTTTGTGGGCTTATTAAGGGGTTTTGCTGTGACAGCAAAGTTTGGAATTCAGATATGACAGAACCCTACAACTCTGAAAAATTCCTGGAGAGCTCTCCAGTTTACAGGCATAGGGATAGCTTGAACTGCCTTTTCCCCCCTGGCTCTCAACAATCTTTTTTTCCCCTTTGGGTGGTGAGTTCCAGATACTTTACTTTTTGTTGACAGACCTGGGATTTTTTTATTAGAAGATTTATAACTACACTGTTTTAGGAGGGTGAGTAACTGGCCTGCTCCTTTGGCACAGCCTTTAAGAATCTGGTGTCTGAGGAGGAGGTCATCAACATAGTAGAGGAGGGTATAGCTCAAGGTGCAGGAAAAACACTTAAGATTATGGTCCAGGGGGAGTTTCTAAACCCTTGGGGTAAGAAAGTCCAGGTAAACTGGTTTTTTGTTCCAGTTTCTGGGTCCTCCCATTCAAAGGCAAACAGTTTTGGGCTCGCAGGAGCCAGGTGGGTGCTGAAGAAAACATCTTTTAAATCTAGACACTTGAACAAAGCTGCAGTGGCCAGGAACAAACTTAGAAGAAGAGTGTACAGGCTAGGCACTGTGGGATATAGGGTGACTGTGACCTGGTTGATGATCTACAAGTCCTACACTGGCCAGTAGTTTGGGTTCCTGTTTTTATAATTGTTTTATGTAAATACACACATGCTCTCTTGCCACACCTAAATTTGAAGTAGGTTTTCTAGTTTTGTTAATGGGTGGAGACATGTAAAATGGGGAGTTTTGATGTACTGAGTTTGTTCAGAGTGCTGTGTGTGCATTAGACTGAGAAGATGACAGAGAACAGGGACTATGGAGAGACAGGGTGAACAGCTACACCTGGCCTCAGGAGTCAGGCGGCCCTCCACCCCGAATCCCACTCTTCTGCAGATTTGGTCCTTCAGGACGCACACTCCTGGGATCCAGGTGATAATACCTTTCTTGGTATAATGGGGCACTTTGGATATTGAACCCCGAGGGAGACAGAGACTGCAGGAGTCAGCTAGAGAGAAGTTCACTCAAGAATCCTGAGTAACCGCAGGGAAGCAGCCCCTCTTCCACACCCAGAGAGGAGCAATCTTGGGCCAGAGCAGGCACTCGTGGGTTGTGCTCTTCCAACCTGAGAATGATCGTTTCTCTGCCTTCGGCCTCCAGGTGAGACGCTGAGGATCCCTCTTCAGGAAGCTGGACAGGTAACTCCAAGGCCGATAGTTAAGGGTTTGGAGCTGAGGATGTGTGTGGAGCTGAGGTTGGGTGTTGAGCGGTGAGGAAGGGATATGCAGGCGATCATGAGAGGCTGGTTCCTCTCGAGGCTGCAGCCTCTCCTCAGCTTCCTGACACCTTCTCAGGTGCATTTTCCCCAGTGCTTAGATGGTTCTGCAGGGCACCTGCTCTCTCTGGACAGTAAGCAGCAGGGAAGATTTTTCTCTCCTAAACAGAAGTCTGCTCTCCCTCCGCTCCCTCATCCTGAGGACTGAACTCAGGCACACGTTAACTCTGAGATACACCCCCAGCCATATTATATTATATTAATCATATTATATTATATATTTTATTTTATTTTGAAACAGGGTATTGCTATGATGCTGAGGCTTTTCTTGAACCTGTGATCCTCCTGTCTCAGCCTCCCAAGTATTCAGATTACAAGTGTGCACCACCATGCCCAGCTAAGACATGGCTTCTCTTATTAAATATGTTTATATTTCTAGTGTTGTTGTTCAGTGTCTTAGTCTGCTATATGTGCCATAGGAAAGTCCCACTGATGGGGTGAGTTAATAGCAGAGGTTCTTCTCATCGCTCTGGAGACCGGAGGTTGTGGGATTGGGGTGTCAGCAGCCATGGTCTCCTTGGCATCTGGGTGGCCGTCTTCCCCCAATACCTTCTTCCCTCTGGGAGTGTCTGCATCCTAATCCCTTGCTCTTATAGGGACAAAAGCTGTGTGGAATAGGGCTCACGCAAATGACCACATACTAAATTAATTAATTATTTTTCCAATAGCTGTATCCCAAACAAGCATGTTCTGTGACACTGGCTGTTAAGAACGCAGTGCAGAGATATCTGTTTGGAGCTTCCTCAGAAGACTTGGTATGGAAACTCTATGGCCTAACTAGACCACTTCTCAGTACATTTACAAAGGAATTAAAGTCAGATTATAGACTATCCACATCTATAGAAGCACAGTTCACAATAGCCAAATTGTAGAGCCAGCCCAGGTGTCCATCAGCAGATGAATGGGTTTTGAAATGGGTGTAGACACACAGCAGAATTCTACTCATGCAGCAAGAAGAAAGCTATGTCATTTTCAGGAAAATGGATGGAACCAGAGAAAATTGTGCTAGGTGAGCTCAGCTGGTCACAGTAAGTCAAGGGTCCTGTTTTCTCTCCTGTGTGGAAGCAAGAGAGAAACTGGGAAACCACCGTTGTAGATGATGGGTTTGATAAGTTTATTCACAATTATTTTCTTTTTTGTTTTAATAAATGGAAAAATTCTTCAGGAAAATCAAAATTTTGGGGTTTTATTTGCGCATGTGTGAAAAATGTTGGTTTAAGTTAACTGAGCAAAAGACTGAGAAAAGAGGAAATTGGGGAGACAGAAAGGAAATAACAAGTGTTAATATTTGCTTGGGTTCACAATGTATATTAAGATTAGATTCTCTATTTTTAAAAAGCACCAGTTCTAAACATTTAGAGTTTCCAATTCATCTGGATTGTTTGTTCAAATATAGATGGATTTCTGTCCTTTTTCTTAGAGGCAATCATTAGTAAGTCTATACAAGTACTATTATTTTTTATTTCTAATTGGTCAAATATGATACCTACATTGCTCATCCAGAAGTCATCCACTCTTATTTTATATATATTTTTGCTGTACTGGGGATTGAAACCAGGGGCATTCTACCTCTGAGCTACACCCCCAGCACTATTTTTATTCTTTTATTTTGAAACTGGATCTCACTAAATTGCGGAGAGCCTCACTAAGTAGCTGAGGCTGGCTGCGAACCTGTGATCCTCTGGTCTTAGCCTCCCAAGTACTGGGATTACAAGCATGCGCCACCAAGCCCAGCTTACTCCATTTTATTTTTATGCCATATTTCCTCTAAGATTCACCGGCAACATGGAACCCCAAAACCAAACAGCTGTTTCCAAATTCCTTCTCCTGGGACTGACAGATGACCCAGCACTGCAGCCGCTCATCTTCAGCCTGTTCCTGTCCATGTACCTAGTCACCATCCTGGGGAACCTGCTCATCATCCTGGCTGTCAGCTCTGACTCCCACCTCCACACCCCCATGTACTTCTTCCTCTGCAACCTGTCCTTGAATGACGTCTGTTTAAGCACCTGCTCAGTCCCCAAGATGCTGGTGAACATTCAGACGCAGGACCATAGCATCTCCTACGCAGGCTGCCTCTCCCAAGTCTGCTTCACAATCCTTTTTGGATACTTGGAAGATTTCCTCCTTGCAGTGATGGCCTATGACCGCTACGTGGCCATCTGCCACCCGCTGAGGTACATGGTCATCATGAACCCCCGCCTCTGCGTCCTGCTGGTGCTGGACTCTCTGCTTATCAGCACTGTGGTCGCCCTGCTGCACAGTCTGATGTTGCTGCGGCTGTCCTTCTGCACACACCTGGAGATCCCTCACTTCTTCTGTGAGCTCGCTCAGGTCCTCAGGCTCGCCTGCTCTGACACTCTGCTTGATAACGTCCTGATCTATGCTATAGTTGGTGTGTTTGGAATTGTTCCTCTTTCTGGCATTGTCTTCTCTTATGTTCACATCGTGTCCTCTGTCCTGAGAATGCCGTCATCAGAAGGAAAGCAGAAAGCCTTTTCCACCTGCGGGTCTCACCTCTCAGTGGTCTCCTTGTTCTACGGGACATCTTTTGGGGTGTATGTCAGCTCCGCAGTGACCGACTCACCCAGGAAGACGGCGGTGGCCTCAGTGATGTACTCTGTGGTCCCCCAGATGCTGAACCCCTTCATCTACAGCCTGAGGAGCAGGGACATGAAGGACGCCCTGAGGAAGCTCCTCGGCAGGATTAGTGGAACCACTTCCCTTCTCTGACATGCTATTAGCCTTGGACTGGGGTGTGGAGAGTGTTTGAAGATGATAAGATTCCTGGAGAGCCTCAGAGAATGTCTGAGCCCCTGACACCACAGTCTTCAAGAATGACTGGAAAACAAAAGGACCAGGTGTTTCCCCCCCATTTCTTTTTGTCCTGCTCCGTGATGTTTAATACTTGATTTCAATTTTCCTAATGCTATTTTATTTCCTTGATTTCCCAGAAGCAGAGCCCACAGGAGTGGTCCTAAGGTGAGCATATTTTGGGGGTGACGCGCTCTTGGAGAAAGGCAAGGTGGGAGGAGGTGAATTTGGGAGGGAAATGGGCCAGGAAAACTGTGGTCATAAGTCGAGTACAGCTTCCCCCTGGTCATGTGGTTATGAGACTGTGACAGCTAAGGCCATTATTACTTGCACTGCACACTTTATTATCTCTATCTATCTATCTATCTATCTATCTATCTATCTATCTCTCTATCTATCATCTATTTATCTATATATCTAATCTATCAATATCATCATCATCATTCATCCATTCATTTTTGGTACTGGGGACTGAACCCAGGGATATCCTATCTCTGAGCGATACCCTGATCCCTCTTTTATATTTTATTTGGAAACAGGACCTCCTTAAGTTGATGAGGCTGGCCTCTTGAACCTGAGATCCTCCTGTCTCAGCCTCCCAAGTACTGGGATTACAGGAGTGAGCCACTGTGCCCCGTTAGACTTTCTTTTGTGTACAGGTCTGTGATGTTTGACAATAATTTCAGTGTGAACCATCCACACTGCTGCTTTGGCCTCGGCAAGTGGAGCTCAAGATGGGGCTCTATTTTTGTGATATTTTGTGGGTAAGTGCCAGAGGAAAGAGAGTTCTGGAAGGCGCATAGGTAGAGAAAGGGTTATGGATGGCCAAGGCCATGTCTGGACACCACCTTCAGCCTGAAATCATAGTTAGGGTCAGGTGTGCTGCAGCTCACAGGTGGACCTACTGTGCAGTCAAGGAACGGAACTCTCACACGTGATCAAGTAATTACTGAGATGAACCCTGAAAATCTGTATCCAGGGAGATCGAATTACCACCCACCCTGCTGAGTTTTGACATTTATAAAATTCACACAATCACATCATCTCAGTGGCTTGAGGTGGCTTTGTGAGTCCAGGACTTTGTGAATTGCTGTCAGTTCTCAAAGAAAAGGAAATCTTTACATCTTCAATCGATGCTGTGTACATATATGAAATAATCAATGCTAATCTCGATATCCTGTGTGGGGAAGAGGATGGAGTGTGGATGGAGCTGGAGAAGCTCACCAAATCCCCCTTACTCTCAACTTCGTGATAGTGTGTGGTTACGTTGATCCAATAAAAGACTATTGGTTTTTAAGAGGCAGCAGTACGTTTGTTTTACCTGTAGGTTCTTGTATTTCTGTGTTATCAAACATTATTCAATAAAATGACTGACTTTATAAATAAAAAATAAAAGGAAATCTTTACTCACACTGAGGTCAAAAGAAAATGATTGCTGAGGATGAGGATTTCAGAAGTCGGGATGTGTAGTTTTAGACATTAGTGCTGGATCATCATGTTCCTTGATTTCTGCTAGGGCAACTTGCCATCTGTTGGTTCTTTTGTGGTACCTGGTCAACTTTATCGTGTGTGTGTGTGTGTGTGTGTGTGTGTGTGTGTGTGTGTGTGTATTACTGGAGCTTGAACCCAGGGGCATTCTGTCTCTGAGCTACACCCCCAGGCCTTTTTTATTATTTCATTTTGAAACAAGGTCTCACTAGGTTGCTGAGGGTTTTACTAAGCTGCCGAGGCTGTCCTCAAACCTGTGATCCTTTTGTCTCAGCCTTTCCGGTTCGGGGATGATAGGTGTGGGTCACTGTGCCCCATGGGTGTGTGCATTTTTGCAATACTATGGTATGGGTGTTTGTCTCCCAACAGCCCTGTGCTATAGTCTTGGTCACTGGGCTTTGGCAGTATTGGGCCGTGTTGGTACTTCAAGGAGGATGTGCGTATCGGGAGGGTCTTTGCTCACTGGAGACCTTACCTTGAGGAAATGTTGGGACTAAAGGCCCTGCCCTTTCTCCTCTTTCACACCCCAGTTGCTATGATGGAAACAGGTCTCCATTACCATGCTCTCCCTATAGAATCCTACTGGGTTCAATTCCCAGTGCTTCCTCCAAAATAAGTAAAAAACAAAAACAAGAAATAAAGGCCTGTTATTTCTATTTACAGTTAATGAAAACTTTTCCAATTTCATTACAATATTTCCTCTCTTCTCCCCACTGGGAATTGAACCCAGGGGCTTTCTCCTTGCAAGTGTTTCTGGCATAATGAGGAGCTTTGGACATTGAGCCCCGAGGGAGACAGAGGCTGTAGCAGTCAATGAGCAAACACTTCACTCAAAAGCACGGACAAACTGGAAGCCACAGCCCTGCCTTCTCCCAGAGACCTCTGGACCCACTGACCTTGACCGAGCAGACTCGTCCTCCCATCCTGAGGACGGTTGAGTTTCTGCCCTCAACATCCAGGTGAGATGCTCAGAATCATTTTCAGTGAAGCCAGACAGACAACACAAAGTCTCTTATTCTTTATTGTATTTTGGTACTCGAGATTTAACCCAGACACATTCTACCTTCAAGATACATCCCCAGCCCTGTTTTATTTTTCTTTTATTTTGGAACAGGGTCTCAATAAGTTGCTGAGGTTGGCCTCAAACCTGAGATCCTCCTGCCTCAGCTTCCCAAGTCACTGGGATTATGGAGATGCGCCCCAGAACCCAGCAGACATTGCTGACTCTGGACACCTCATTGTACAGAAAGCTTTTGCACAAACCCTGGGGGTGGGGAGCTCTGAGAACTACTCTGGGGTATAAGATATAGACATATGTTTTACTTTCTAAAAACTACCAAATATTTTGAATAGGTAGAGCAGAGATTACCAATAAAACATGGCCGCCAATCTCCTTGTTATATAATTAACGAATGTTGGTATTATGCTGAGCCATTTTTGGGATTTTTTATAGTGAAATAAAATAACTGGCATTCAAAACTCACCGCCGTGGTATCTCCCTTCCTTACTCTTCTTTCCCTCCCATGTGAAACTAGGGTCCCCATGCATCGCTCTATTTTTCAATACGTCATCAAAAATAACAAGTAGGAATCATAACAAATATCAGTTAAAGAATGTAGAAGTAAACGGTGCTGTAAAGTATTAAGAAATGCTCTAGTAGTTAAGGTTAAGGACACATTTCCATGTTTAGAGCAGCACAAAATTCATGAGAGCCAAATTATGGCATGAACCTAAGTGCCCATCAGCAGGTGACTGGATCAAGAAAATGCGGGATACACACACGACGGAATTCCACTCAGCCTCTACAGAGCAAAATGAGGCCATTTTCAGGAAAACTGGTGGAACTGGAGACTATCATGCTAAGTGAGGTTAGCCAGTCTCAGAAAGTGAAGGGTCCTATGTTTTCTCTCCTGTGTGGAAGGTAGAAAGAAATTAGGAAACAAAGGAGGCTTTAGAAAAATAAGGAGAAATTCCAGTAAATTAGTGGAAGGAGATTAAGCAAGGGAGGTGGGGTGGAAGAGACTTGATGAAGAAAACGGTTCAAATAATGTCACGCACGTGTATAAAGTTATCAACACCAATCTCAGTAACATGTTTGGGGAGCGGAGGGACTGGGTGGGATCTGGACAGGAATACACTGGGTGCTGTGTGTGTATGTTTGTAACTCATGGAACCTCACTATGATGTATGATCCCAGTGCGCCAATAAAAGCATATTTAAAAAGGTTAAGGAAGGAGGAGGACGTATAACAGCGCTCATTTAAAAAAATCTCAGTGCCATGCAGGGGGAGACCGGGATAGGGAGGGAGGGGGTGGGGACTGGGGAGGGCTCACCGAGTGCTGGTGTATGTGTGCCTCCATCACTCTGAACCGCATCACAGTGACGTATGATTGCAATGCGCCAATAAGATAAAATAAAATAGTGCACGAAAAAAAGAAAGTGGAGGCCATGTTTTAGAAAAATAGCAGCTAATGATTAAAAAAAAATAGACCTAAGTCTAAAGAATCGTTAGCAATGTGATTGCGAAACTGAATTGCAATTTATAGCAAGATATTATTATCAAACTCCCTAGAGTTATGAGGTGAGGAGAGGGGCGGGGAAAGAGGAATTAAAATGAGGTAGAAATGTATATCTTAAGCCAGGAGGGCCCATGCATGGAACTACATTCTCGACATTAAAATAATTACCTAGGAACACCAATTATAATTTATATATATTCTAAATATATAATGCACACACAATAGTGTTCTGTTTGTATATGGAATTTCGTTTATTTATTTTTATTTTGTGGTACTGGATTTTGAACCCAAGGAGATTCTACCTCTGAGCTACACTCCAGCTCTATTCTTTTTTTAAATTTTTACTTTGAAACAGGGTCTCACTAAGTTGCTGAGGCTGGCCACGAGCCTGTGATCCTCCTGTCTCAGCCTCCCAAGTACTGGGATTACGAGCGTGCGCCACCACATCCGGCCTATATAAGAAACTACCAAAAGAGCCGGACTTGTAATCCCAGCATTTGGGAGGCTGATACTGGAGGATCCGGGTTCCAGGCCAGCCTCAGCTACTTAGTGAGGCACTCTGCAACTTAGTGAGACCCTGTTTCAAAATAAAGAATAAAAAATAGGGCTGGGGGTGTAGCTTGGAGGTAGAATGCCCCTGGGTTCAATCCTCAGTACCGAAAAAAAAAAAAAAAAGAAACTACCAAAATAATAAAGGAAAATTATAAGATCTAGAAGAATACTTAGCAATCTTAACCCTGGACTATCCGGGGCACTGGAACAGACTAGTCATGAAAGATGAAAGTCAGGAGAGCCAAGCTGGATGTGGTGGCACATGCCTGTCATCTGAGTATTTGGGAGGCTGACAGGATCACAGGTTTGAGGACAGCCTCAGCAAGTCGTGAGACTCTCATAAACCTAGAGAGACTCTGTTTCAAAAAAAAATTAAATAGCCCTGGGGGTGTAGCACAGAGGTAGAATGCCCTTGGGTCCAATCCCCAGTACCACACACACACATAAAAAGTTAGGTGAGCGCGGTCGGATGCAGTCCACACACGTCCTTGTGGGTCCGTGGGGCTGCAGGGTGAACTGGCTTACATAACTTTTAGAGGTACTTGTGTGACTCTGAGGAGTTTCAGGTTAGGGACCGTGGCTCTAGAAGGTCGATGTGACAAGTCCATTCTCATATCTCTTTTTCTTTAAAGGGAGGGAAGGATTCTGGAGGAAACATAATGCCCCGTGCTTTATGAGTCTCAGCATTTAACCCAATGTGTAAAAAACCGTTGGCGTTCAACAAAGGGATGAGAAATTCGAAAGATTCAGGAGAGGAATGGAGGGAGAAGGTGAGCAGAGAGAGTATCCAAACAGTCGCACGTAGTTTCAAGAAGAAAATCACAATTGTTTCTTTTTAATTTTTTAAGGCGCTGTTTTTAAAAACAGAGAAACACGAAATTCATCTACAATGTATGTGAAAGCAGAGACAGCTGAGCCTCCTTCCCAGATCTTGTCAACCCTATGTCAAGAGTGACACCACTCCCCAGGTGACCCGGTCACTCTTTATCCAGAAACTCTCTGCTTTATTTCACCCCATCTTTCCCTTAAGATTCGCCAGCAACATGGAGCCCAGAAACCTGACATCTGCTTCCGAATTCCTTCTCCTGGGACTGACAGACGACCCAGCACTGCAGCTGCTCATCTTCAGCCTGTTCCTGTCCATGTACCTGGTCACTGTCCTGGGGAACCTGCTCATCGTCCTGGCTGTCAGCTGCGACTCCCACCTCCACACCCCCATGTACTTCCTTCTCTGCAACCTGTCCTTGAGTGACGTCTGTATCAGCACAACCACGATCCCCAAGATGCTGGTGAACATCCAGATGCAGGACCAGAGCATCTCCTATGCTGGCTGCCTCTCCCAGCTGTGCTTTGTCCTGACTTTCTGTGGTTTAGAAAACTGTCTCCTTGCGGTGATGGCCTATGACCGCTACGTGGCCATCTGCCACCCGCTGAGGTACACGGTCATCATGAACCCCCGCCTCTGCGTCCTGCTGGTGCTGCTGTCACTGCTCCTTGGCATTGCACATTCCCTGCTGCACACTCTGATGTTGCTGCGGCTGTCCTTCTGCACACACCGGGAGATCCCCCACTTCTTCTGTGAGCTCGCACAGGTCCTCAGGCTCGCCTGCTCTGACACCCTCGCCAGTCACATCCTGGTATATACAGTGGCTAACATGTTCTTTGGTATTCCCCTCTGTGGGATTATTTTCTCTTATATTAAAATTGTGTCCTCTGTTTTGAGGATGTCCTCTGCAGGCGGAAGGTATAAAGCCTTCTCCACCTGCGGGTCTCACCTGTCAGTTGTGACCTTGTTCTATGGGACAGGTTTTGGGGTGCACCTGAGTTCTGCAGTGACTGACTCCGCTGTTAAGAATGTCATGGCTTCCATGATGTACACTGTGATCCCCCAAATGCTGAACCCCTGTATTTACAGTCTGAGGAACAAGGAGATGAAGGGGGCTTTGAGGACTCTCGTCATGGGAGCACCTCACTGTGGCTGTGTCCTTGGCTCAGGGCTCTGATTTCCTGAATCAGATAGAGTGATTGGCGCACTGGGAAGCCAGCATGTCCGGCTCTTCTATTTCTGAGTTGTTTTTTCCAAAATGACTAGGTAGTGTCCTATGGAGGTACACTTCTTTTTTTTTAGATATATTTTTACTGGAACATTGTAATTATACATTATAATGAGGTTCAGAGTGATAGGAACATACATGCCCACAGCACCTGGTGCTTCCCTTGGATCCCAGCCCATGCATAGTATTGATAACCGTATATATGCAAATAACATTATTCAAGCTGTTCCCTTCATTCCATCTGTCTTCCTCTTTTTTTCCTCTCCCTACATATTTACTATTCTCCTGGCCTCTGTTCCTTTCTCTGAAGCCCTCTCGTTTCCCAATTTCTCTCCCAGGTACGAGAGAAAACAAATGAACCTTCAGTTTCTGAGACTGGCTGATCTCACCCAGCATAATATTCCCTGGTTCCATCCGTTTTCCTGCAAATGACCTGTTATCGGTCTCCTTCGTGGCCGAGTAAGATTCCATTGTGTGTACGCACAACCTTTTCTGTATTCATTCGTCTGTCGACGGACACCTGGGTTGGTTCCATAATTTGACTCTTGTGAACTGGACGACTGTAAGACACAAAACCTGTTTCTAATCTTAATGTAGCAGAGATGTACACGATGGTCAGGATTTCATAATTTTTTTTGTGTGTGTGTGTATGGAAAATTTCAAAGCACAGAGCAACACAAAATGGAACAACACATTTCCCACAAAAATATGACTATAAGCTATAGACATAAGCTATATTCATCAGCTGCCTACATTATATTAAATGAGAATATAATGCTAAGTCAGATCAGTCAGTCTCAGAAAGTGAAAGGCCATGTTACCGCTCATATGTGGAAGCTAGAGAGAAAATAGGAAACTAAAGAGACTTCAAACAAACAAGGAAAAGGCAGGCATGCTGGTGCATGCTTGTAATCCCTGTACTTGGGAGGATGAGACAGGAAGATCACAAGTTCAAGGACAGCCTCAGCAAGTAGTGAGACTCTCAGCAACTTGGCGAGACCCTGTTTCAAAAAACCAAAAAAATAAAATTGGGTTGGAGGGAGTAGGTTGGAGTAGAATGTTCCTGGGTTCAATCCCTAATACTGTATACTAATACTACTAATACTATGGGAATGCTAATGCTAATGCTAATACTAATACTAAATGAGGAAAGAGACCAAGAGAACAGTGGAAAGAGATTTAGGGAGGGAGCTGGCGTGGGGAGAGAGATTTGATGAAGGAATCAGTTCAAGCCATCCTACCTACACTTGTGACGCTATCAATGCCATTTTCAATATTATGAATGGGGAGCGGGAGGGCCTGTGGCGGGGTCCAGAGGGAGTGGCACCTGGTGCAGTGGTCTCACTGAACCTCAACACGATGTATGTTTACAACACACCCATAAAAGTATACTGGAAATGTTTTCGCCAGTCACAATGTGCCTGAGATAAATTACACCCCAAAGAGGACTCGCTGGCCCCAAACCTCCCAGCCCAGGTTTCTGCGCAGCACCGGGACGTTCTGCTCCTTAGCGCCACCTTCCTGTCCACGCACTCGCAGACGTCTCTCAGGAA
>PVLC010042253.1:0-13027 GCA_004027655.1 Graphiurus murinus
TTTTTTTTTTTTTTTTTTTTTTTTTTTTTTTTTTTTTTTTTTTTTTTTTTTTTTTTTTTTTTTTTTTTTTTTTTTTTTTTTTTTTTTTTTTTTTTTTTCTTTTTTGTCTGCTCCTCCGCAATGGCAATGACCTCATTAGCCGCTGCGGCTCTGTCAGATGGGTCATGTTCAGCAGGTGGCCACTGTGCTGTAGCTGCGGGTGCCAGGCTAGGTCCCAGCGGGTCTCTTTCCCACCCGCTTCCGATCCCTACGGCGCCTCCCCAGGAGGCTGTCCCTTAGGAATGCCCGCCCGAGCAGGTGGCCTTGGACCTGGCTGGCTTTGCATCCCAGCTCTGCCGCTCACTGGCTGCGAGACCTTGAGTAAGTTTCTTCTTGGGGCTCAGTTCCCTCTCTTGTAAAGCAGCTACAAAGCAGTATCTATCTCTTTGGAACCGGGGAGGAAATTAAATGTGATTAGATATATAAAACACTTGAAACAGTGCCCAGCATTTAACTTGGACTCTCTACCCTTATCGTCATCTGTCAAAGGTCACATTGTCCTGGTAAGCCACTGCGTACACTAGGAACCCGTCCAGGGCGCTGGAGAATCGAATAATATTTTCTGTTGAAACGTCTAGGTCTGCAGGAGCTCAGAAGAGGAGCTGGTTTGTCAAATAACAACAACAACAACAACAATAATAATAATAATAATAATAATAATAATAATTTCCAGACTTGGTAAGGAGAGACTTTTATTCAAAGGGTTTATTGCCCGGTGGGGGCGGAGCGGTGGCCACTAGGAATGCTTGGCCCTAGTCAGTGAGCACCTGGGGGTGAGGGACGCTAGAGACCGGCCGGGAAGGAGCCCGGGGAGGAGCCTGCTGGGCGGCGCAGCAGATCTGAGACCACTGGACTCTGAGGCCACCTGTTCTCAAAGGTCAGGCTGCAGGCTCAGGAGGTGGGTGGGGGCAAAGTTCAGGGACCTGGAGGAAGAAAGAAGCTCGGTCAAAGTTTTTCCAACAACCATCTTGTTCCAGTGGATCAGCCGGGACAAGCAGTTGAGCTAATCATTCATATGGCAGAGACTTTTTTTTTTTCTCCAGAACTGGGATGGAACCCAGGGCATTCTACCTCCACGATACAGCCCCTATTTTTTTTTTTTTAATTCTTTATTCTTTTTCCTTTTTAATTAATTAATTAATTTTTTTTTTTTTTTGCAATACTAGGGATTGAACCTGGGGGCATTCTACCTCTAGGCTATACCCCTATTTTTTATTCTTTATTTTGAAAAAAGGTCTCACTAAGTTGCAGAGTACCTCACTAAGCAGCTGAGCCTGGCTGTGAACCTGCAATCCTCCTGTCTCAGTCTCCCAAGTATTGGAATTACAAGCTTGTACCACCATGCCCAACTCTCTTCTTTATTCTTTATTTTGGTGTGTGTGTGTGTGTGTGTGTGTGTGTGTGTGTGTGTGTGTGATACTGGGGATTGAACCCAGGGGCATTCTACCTCTGAGCTACACCCCCAACCCTGTTTTAATATTTTATTTTGAAACAGGGTCTCACTAGGTAGATAAGAGTCTTACTACTTGCTGAGGCTTAGCCTTGAACCTGCCATCTTCCTGTCTCAGCTTCCCAAGTACTGGGATTACAAGTGTGCTCCACCACGCCCAGCTCCAGCCTATTTTTATATTTAATTAATTAACTAATGGTATTAGGGATTGAACTAGAGGCATTCTACTTCTGAGCTACACCACCAGCTCTATCTCTATTTTTTTTTTGTTGTTTGTTTGTTTTGAACTGGTCTTGCTAAGTTGCCACACACTGGCCTGGAACCTGTGATCCTCCTGTCTCAGTCTCCCACGTATTGAGATTACAGGCATGCACCAGCGCTTGAAGGAAATTTCTAAGAATTTGTTATTTTTCAGATAAAAGATGAAATGCAGGCTATGGCCTGACCTGAGAGACCCCTAGATCGTTATGCAGAGGGGCAGGCCTGGATGGAAGAAGAGGCAGAGGGCTCGTTTCATGACACCCTTGGCAAACCAGACCATTTGGAACAAACTCCCTGGGTACTGTGGCTCTGGGCATTTCTCTCTGACCCACAAGCAGATCGATGAGAAACAAAACTCAAAATGAGGCAATATGAGCTGAAACTGTGCTTAGTCCAGGTTCCTCCACCACACACAGCCTTTCGCTGAGCATTGAAACACTTCTCACGGCACACTTCCTGCAGGAGCCTCTGCTGCCCCTGGACGGCTGAGCCTTTTCCTGTGTGAATCACTTCGCCTTTCCAGGAAGAATCCAAACGCCTTGCTGCATTGCAGGATGTGTGTGTGTGTGTGTGTGTGTGTGTGTGTGTGTGTGTGTGTGTGTTACTAGGGATGGAACTCAGGGGTATTCTACCTCTGAGCTACACCTCCAGCCCTATTTTATTTTTATTTGGAAACAGGGTCTCCAAATGTTGCAGAGGGCCTCACTAAATTGCTGAGGCTGGCCTCAAAACTGCAATCCTCTCGTCTCAGCCTCCCAACTACTGGGATTACAAGTGTGCGCCAGAGCCGGACGTGGTGGCGCACGCTTGTAATCCCAGCATTCGGGAGACTGAGACCGGAGGATCTGGGTTCGAGGCCAGCCTCAGCTACCTAGTGAAGCATTATGCAACTTAGTGAGACTCGGTTTCAAAATAAAGAATAAAAAATAGGGCTGGGGGTATAGCTCAGAGGTAGAACGCCCCTGAGTTCAATCCCCAGTACCACAAAAAAAAAAAAAAAAAAAAAAAGTGTGCGCCACTATGCCCGGAACTTTTTATTTTCTGTTTTGAAACAGGGTCTTCCTAAGTTGCTGAGAGTCTCACTGCATTGCTGAGGCTGTTCTCAAACCTGTGGTCTTCTTGTCTCAGTTGTTTTTTTTTTTTGTCTTGAAACAGAGTCTCGCTAGGTTATAGCAGTTTGCACCCAGAGCAGCATTGAATCATCTCCCCTCTCATTCTTCTCCATGGCCACTCTACCCCCCCACCCCACATCATGCTGGGGATACCCAGGGCCTCATGTGTGTGAGGCAAGCACTCCACCACTGAGCTACACCCCAGCCCCTTCATACCTTGGTGTTGCGGGACCCAGTTCCACTAGCTCATTCTGCAGTAAAGCTGGGCACTCTGGTCACTCCTGCACCCTGCCATATTTCCTGGAGGCCTGCCTGGTCTGCAGTGCAGGGAGATCACTGTGGAGTCAGCGAGCCTGCCTCACCTCATCTTTAGGAACCGTTCCTGCCAGCTCCTGAGCAGTCAAGCTTTGATTTGCTTCCCCTTTCAAAAGCCAAGAGAATAAAGCTGTCAAGCACAAGCTGATGATTTGAACTAAATCTGAGGATTTGTGAAAATGCTCAAAATCCAAGTGGGAAATGAGGAACAGCTGTCTGACAACCCAAACCCGGAACTGGGTGAAATTGTCTCATAGCTCCCACATGCCCTCCTCCTCCCCTTCCTCTTTCCTGAAGAAACTCCTCTCCCACTTCCCCTCCCCCTGCCACCTCAGGAGCCAAAGCCATTTCCCTTTTTACAAACAAAACAAATGGTGCACACTTGTAATCCCAGTACTTGGGAGGCTGAGACTGGAGGATATCAGGTTCAAGGACTGCCTTAGCAATTTAGTGAGGCTCTCAGCAACCAGGTGAGACCCTGTTTCAATTTAGAAATAAAATTGGTCTGGAGATGGAGATGTGACTCAGGGTAGAATGCCTCTAGGTTCAATTCCCAGTACCACAAAAAAAAAAAAAAAAAGAAAGAAAGAAAGAAATAAGCCAGGTGAATAGGTAATCCCAGTACTTGGGAGGTTGAGGCAGGAGGATCTCAGGTTTGAGACCAGCCTCAGCAATTTAGTGAGGCCCTATTTCCAAATAAAAAATAAAAAGGACTGGGCAGCTGGGAGCTGGACATGGTGGCACATACTTGTAATCCCAGTACTTTGGAGACTGAGACAGGAGGATCGCAGGTACACGGCCAGCCTCAGCTACTTACTGAGGCCCTCTGCAACTTAGTGAGACCCTGTTTCAAAATAAAGAATACAAAATAGCTGGGCATTGTGGCCCATGCTTGTAATCCCAGCATTTGGGAGGCTGAAACCGGAGGATCCGGGTTCGAGGCTAGCCTCAGCTACCTAGTGAGGCACTCTACAAGTTAGTGAGACCCTGTTTCAAAATAAAGAATAAAAAATAGGGCTGGGGATATAGCTCAGAGGTAGAATGCCCCTGAGTTCAATCCCCAGTACTGCAAAAAAAAAAAGAATAAAAAATAGAGATGGGAAGCCGGGCGTGGTGGCGCACGCTTGTAATCCCAGCAATTGGGAGGCTGAGACCGGAGGATCCGGGTTCGAGGCCAGCCTCAGCTACCTAGTGAGGCACTCCGCAACTTAGTGAGACTCGGTTTCAAAATAAAGAATAAAAAATAGGGCTGGGGGTATAGCTTGGAGGTAGAATGCCCCTGAGTTCAATCCCCAGTACCGCAAAAAAAAAAAAAAAAAAAAAAGGCTGGGAATGTAGCTCAGTTGTAGAATGCCCCTGATTCAATCTCCAGACCCCACCCACCCCGTGCAGGCGCGCGCACACACACACAATTTCTGTTCTGAAAAAAAGGAAGCAAATCATATAAGAATTTGAGGGAAGTGGGGGAAGTACTGGGGACTGAACCAAGGGGTGTTCTACTTCTGAGCTACATCCTCATCACCTTTTATTTTTATTTGGAAAAGGGTCTCACTAAGTTAGTAAAGGTCTCAGTAAATTGCTGAAGGGCTAAGTAGCTGAGGCTGGCCCAGAACCTGCGATCCTCCCTTCTCAACCTCCTTAGTACTACCACACCCAGCTTACAAGAAACTGAATTATCAAATCCACTCCCTCATTTTGTAAAAGTGTCACTCCATATTTGGAAGCCTAAATCTAGTTTGTTTTTCTTACAAAGTGGAAGATTCTAATTATTTGTCTTCCTAGCTGTGCAAGAAAAGAGGTAGCTGTTCATTTGCTCTCCTGGAGGCTTCTTCTTTTTCCTCTTTTTTTTTTTTGGTACTAGAGATTGAATTCAGGGGCATTCTACCTCTGAAGTACACCCTTAGCCCTTTTTAAAAATTATTTATTTATTTATTTTTGCGCCCTGGGGATGGAACCCAGGGGCATTCTACGTCTGAGCTACACCCCCAGCTCTATTTTTTTCCAGTACTGGGGATTGAACTCAGGGGCATTCTACCTCCGACCTACACCCCCAGCCCTAATTTTTTATTCTTTATTTTGAAACAGGGTCTCACTAAGTTGCGGAGGGTCTCACTAAGCAGCTGAGGCTGGCCGAGAACCTGGATCCTCCAGTCTCCGCCTCCCAAATGCTGGGATTACAAGCATGCGCCACCACGTCCGGCTCTATTGTATGTTTTTTGAAACAGGGTCTAGGTTATTGAGAGTCTTGCTAAATTACCAAGGCTGGCCTCTGACCTGCAGTCCTCCTGTCTCAGCCTCACAAGTACTGGGATTACAGGTGTATGCCACCACACCTGGCTTAATCAGCGTGTTTTTGTCACCCTGAACACTGTGATTGATTCAGGAATGGGCACTAGCTCCAGATGATCCATCAGTGAACCCCAGGCCTTGTGCTGCAGCTCCCTGGAAGATTCTCTCTCCTTCTCATTGAACTTGTACCCAAAGGCTGTGAGGCTGGAGCTGCTACTCAGAATGGAACTAGCACCCAGATGATGGCAGAGTCAACCAAGAAACTGTGTATCATTCGAGCCCCAAATCAGGCCCCTCTTGAAACCAGTCCTCACTTCCATAGGTCAATAAATTTCCCTTTGCCTTAATTCCAGTTGGCTTTCTTTTTTTTTTTTTTTTTTTTTTTTCTTTTATGGTACTGGGAATGGAATCCAGGGGCATTCTACCACTAAGCTACACCCCCAGCCCTATTCTTTTTTTTTTTTTGCAGTACTGGGGATTGAACTCAGGGACATTCTACCTCTGAGCTATACCCTCAGCCCTATTTTTTATTCTTTATTTTGAAACAGGATCTCACTAAGTTGCAGAGTGCCTCACTAGGTAGCTGAGGCTGGCCGAGAACCCGGATCCTGCGGTCTCAGCCTCCCAAGTACTGGGATTACAAGTGTGCACCACCACACCCAGCTTCAAGTTAGTTTTCTATCATTTGATACTCAGAGTCCTGCCTGAGAATATCAATATGCTTAACACATGGGGGGGGGAGCTACTGTGACACAGAAACATAAGGAGATTTATTTATTTATTTTTATTTATTTATTTTTTTTTTGCGGTACTGAGGATTAGCCCAAGGGCATTCTACCTCCGAGCTACACCCCCAGCCCTATTTTTAATTCTTCATTTTGAAACAGGGTCTCACTAAGTTGCAGAGGGCCTCACTAAGTAGCTGAGGCTGACCATGAACCTGGATCCTCCTGTCTCAGCCTCCCAAGTACTGGGATTACAAGTGTGCACCACCATGCCTGGTTCATAAGGTGATATTTTAATCTTTATCATGATAAATTCATACTATCCAGAGTTTCTAAAATTGTCAGTGGCAATTTGGCCAGGAATTTATCCTAGAATACTTTGACAAGAACTAGCTTAGTCAACTTAATTATGTACCCCCTCTTTTCAACCTTCTGTTTGCCTGGGAATCAAAATTTTATAGGCTGTAGATTCTATGCTAACCAAACCACCTGTGAAATTCCTAGAGTGGCCCATTCTTTCTGGGAGTATTATTCTCGTAGCTGTGGGCGATCTCCAACTCTTCACAAGCAAACCCAACCTATGAACAAGCATTGGTTTCCATGACTGTCTTAACTTGCCAGTCATTATTCATTTCTTAAAGGGCTCTTTGAAAGAGTATTATGGAAGACAAAAGTGCATGAAAGTTAAAATCTTAAGGAAATTTGATTAAATAATTGTAAAATACCTGGATATGGTGGTGCGCACCTGTAATCCCAGTACTTGGAAGGCTGAGTCAGGAGGATCGCAGGTTCCAAGCCACCCTCAACAATTTAGCTAGACTGTCTTTCCAAAAAAAAGGAGGGGAAGGTCCTGGGGGTATAGCTAGAAGGTAGAATGCCCTAGGTTTAATTCCTAGTACAAAAAAAAAAAAAAAAATCACAAAATTCTGAGTATGGTGGTGCATGCCTTTAGTCCCAGCTACTTGATTGTTTTTGTGGTACTGAGGATGGAGCCCAGGGGCATTCTACCTCTGACTTATATCTCCAGCCCTATTTTATTTTTTTAAAACAGGGTCTCAGCCAGGCGTGGTGGTGCACACTTGTAATCCCAGCATTCAGGAGGCTGAGACCAGAGGATCCGGGTTCGCAACCAGCCTCAGCTACCTAGTGAGGCACTCTGCAACTTAGTGAGACTCGGTTTCAAAATAAAGAATAAAAAATAGGGCTGGGGGTGTAGCTCGGAGGTAGAATGCCCCTGAGTTCAATCCCCAGTACCGCAAAAAAAAAACCACCAAAAATCAAAAAACAAAACAGGGTCTCATTAGGTTGCTAAGAGTTTCACTACTTGTTGTGGCTGGCCACAAACCTGTGATCCTCCTGTCTCAGCCTCCCAAGTACTGAGATTACCGACGTGCACGCCACCATTCCTCGGGTAGTTCCAGCTACCTGAGAGGCTGAAGAGTTCCTGTCCACCCTGGGCAACAGATTGAAACCCTATCTCTAGAGCAATAAACAATAATAATAACAATAACAATGGTTGTGAAAACAATTTATTTTTGCAATATTAGGGATAGAACTCAGGAGTACTCTACCATAAGCTACATGTCTAGCCTCTTTTTTTTTTTTTGCCTTGCACATGCTAGATGCTAGACAAGTGCTCTGCAAGCATTCCACAACTGAGCTACATTACCAGCCACCCCCGTACCCCGGTTTTTGGAGACAGGGTCTTGTTAGGTTGCCCACTGGCTTGGAACTTGCAATCTTCCTGCTTCAGCCTCTTGAGTAGCTAGGATTACACCCAACTGGCTCCTTTGCTTTCATTTCAAGATATTTATTGAATTCTTACTGTGTGCCAGTTCTAGGAACTGAACAAATAAGTAAACAATATAAGTAGTCTGAGTCAAATATAGGCAGATAAAGAAATGACTGGTGGAGCTGGGCATGGTGATGCACACCTGTAATCCTAGTACTTGGGAAACTGAAACAGGAGTATCGCAGGTTCAAAGCTAGCCTCAGCAACTTAGTGAGACCCTCAGCAACTTAGCAAGACCGCAGACCAAAATAAAAGGGCTGGAGGTATAATTGGAGGTATGATGCTCCTGGGTTTGAACCCCAGTAACAACAACAACAACGAGAGCAGAAGGCCAGGGTTGTAACACAGGCAGGAAGAGCAGAGTGGTAAGGCGAGGTGCTCATAGAGGAGACAGATTGGACCCAGCTTGGGAGGGATCTGCTCTAATGTGAACTCTTAGAAGATGGCTGTGGGGGCCGGGCGTGGTGGCGCATGCTTGTAATCCCAGCATTCGGGAGGCTGAGACCGGAGGATCCGGGTTCGCGGCCAGCCTCAGCTACCTAGTGAGGCACTCCACAACTTAGTGAGACTCGGTTTCAAAATAAAGAATAAAAAATATAGGGCTGGGGGTGTAGCTCGGAGGTAGAATGCCCCTGAGTTCAATCCCCAGTACCGCAAAAAAAAAAAAAAAAAAAAAAAAGAAGATGGCTGTGGGGCTGTTTAAAATAAAACCTACAGGAGCTGCAGGTGGGATGGGGAAACATATGGCTACTCTTGCAATAGTCTAGGCTAGAAATGAGAGTGACTACACTGGGGAAGTGGTTCTCAAAGTGAGACAGGGCGGGAGACCAGGAAACAGAAAGGATTATTTATTTATTTATTTATTTATTTATTTATTTATTTATTTATTTATTTATTTTTGCAGTACTGGGATTGAACCCAGAGGCGTTCTGCCTCTGAGCCACAGCCACAGCCCTATTTTCTTTTCTTGTTTTTTTGTGGTATTGGGGATTGAACCTAGAGGCATTTTACCTTTGAGCTACATCCCCAGCACAATTTTTTTTTTCTTTTTCTTTTCTTTTTTTTTCAGTGCTGGGGATTGAACTCAGGGGCATTCTACCTTCAAGTTATACCCTCAGCCCTATTTTTTATTCTTTATTTTGAAATAGGGTCTCACTAAGTTGCGGAGGGCCTCACTAGGTAGCCAAGGCTGGCCTCGAACCCAGATCCTCCGGTCTCAGCCTCCCAAATGCTGGGATTACAAGCATGCATCACCACGCCTGGCCCGATTTTTTTCTTTATTTTGAAACAAGGTCTCACTAAGTTGTGGAGAGCCTCACTAAGTGGCTGAGGCTGGTCAAGAACCCTGATCCTCCTGTCTCAGCCTTCCAAGTACCGGGATTACAGGTATGCACCACCACACCCAGCAACCTCTGAACATTTCTACATTGCCAAAACAAGAGCTTTTCTGGGGGACATTTCATAGCCAAACCATAACACTGCTATTCTAACTTTTTAATATGACAATATTGCAGGTTTGAAGCCAGCCTCAGCAACTTAGTGAGGCTGTCAGTTACTTAGTGAGACCCTGTTTCCAAATAACAAAATAAAAAGGACGAGACCCCATTTCCAAATAAGAAATAAAAGTGAACTGGAGGTGTAGCTCAAAGGTAGAATGCCTCTGGGTTCAATACTCAGTACCAAAAGAATATATAACATTACTGTATATATATTACATTACTGTATATATACTGTATTATAGTAATATAGTATATTACTGACTGTATGCATATATATAGTCAGTACTATTAGTAATATATAAATAGTAATAGTACACACACACACAGATATATATATATATATATCCCTACTATATATATATATATATATATATATATATATATATATATATATATACATATATACTATACATATATATAGTAGGGATTGAATCCAAGATGTTCTATTGCTGAACTACAATACAGTTCAGGGGATTGAACTCAGGGGTGTTCTACCTCCGAGCTATACCCCCAGCCCTATTTTTTATTCTTTATTTTGAAACAGGGTCTCATTAAGTTGCAGAGGGCCTCACTAAGTAGCTGAGGCTGGCCGTGAACCCAGATCCTCAGGTCTCAGCCTCCCAAATGCTGGGATTACAAGCATGCATCACCACGCCCGGCCCCTAGCCCCTTTTATTTTTTATTTTGAAGTAGGGTCTGGCTAAGTTACCATGTGCTGGCCTCAAACCTGCAATCCTCCTGTCTCAGCCTAAGTACTAGGATTGCAGGCATGCACAACTGTGCCTGGCTTTACTGATTGTATATTATGTGATATTAAGGGGTTTTGTTTGTTTGTAGTTGTGTCACTGGCATTATAATTGCATTTTGAGAAAGAGTCAGTCTTTTAGATGTAAACACTGAAATATTTTCTGGTGAAATGATCTGATATTGAGCTTTCTTTTATTTTTATTTTTTTGTAGTACTGGAGATTGAACCCAGGGGCATTCTACATCTGAGCTACACCGCCAGCCCTATTTTATTTTTATTTGGAAACAGGTTTCACTAAGTTGCCGAGAGCCTCGATAAATTGCTGGGGCTATGCTCAAACCTGTAATCCTCCAGTTTCAGCCTCCTGAGTACTGGGATTATAGGTGTGCACCACAACGCCTGGCTTTTCTTTTCTTTTTTGAAAAGACCAGTAATCCAAGAGAACTTTGCCCTTCATTTAATTTTTTGTGTGGTGCTGGGATCCAGCCCAAGACCTCATACAGCCATGGAGCTGTACCCCCAGTCCACAACGGTTGATTTTGAATAATCTAGCGTGAAAGGGGTGGAACAGTGGGCTATAAGTAAGATAGACTAGCCATATGTTGATAAACACTGTATCTGGGTAATAGCTACATGGCGGCTCATTATTCTATTCTTTCCATAATAAAAAGCTTAAGAAAGGATTTCAGTATTTAGCTGTTTGGAGCCTGTGCCAGCTGTTCAAAAACAGACACGCCAGGTACAAGATTGTAAATTGTTTGCTATGTTGCACTTGCTTTAGGGTGGCTTTTTTGGAAAAGATTTTGCTAAACTGTACATTTCAAGGTGAATATAAAAAGTAGTATGTATTTAATCAGAATCTCCTTCAGCTTCTGGGTGCCTTCTATTCACTCCCAGGGGAAGCAGTAAGAGTGAGTAATCCCCTTAATTTGGCCTAAACACTCAACTGATGTCACATTAAAATTGCTACCTTTGTGTAGCTACTGCCAGTCTGTGGCCACTGACAATGTGTGTGTGTGTGTGTGTGTGTGTGTGTGTGTGTGTGTGTGTGTGTGTTGGGAGGGGGTACTGGAGATTGAATCCAGGGACATTCTACCTCCAAGTTACATCCCCAGCCCTATTTTATTTTTTATTTTGAAACAGTATCTCACTAAATTGCAGAGGGCCTCACTAATTTTGTTTTTTGTTTTTTGTTTTGCGGTACTTGGGATTGAACTCAGGGGCATTCTACCTCAGAGCTATACCCCTAGCCCTATTTTTTTTTTTTTTTTTTAATTTTGAAACAGGGTCTCACTAAGTTGCGGAGTGCCTCACTAGGTAGCTGAGGCTGGCCACGAATCCGGATCCTCTGGTCTCAGCCTCCCGAATGCTGGGATTACAAGCGTGCGCCACCACACGCGGCTTCTCACTAAGTTTTTGAGGCTGGCAGCAAACCTGGGAACTTCCTGTCTCAGCCTCCCAAGTACTTGGATTACAAGTGTGCTACCAAGTCCAGCTCACTGATAACATTTTTTGTGTGTGTGGTATTGGGGATTGAACCCAGAGCCATTCTATCTTCAAGATATACTCCCACAGCCTTATTTTATTTTTTATTATTATTATTTTTTGTTTTTGTATTTTGTAGTACTGGGAATGGAACCCAGGGGCCTTTTACCTCCAGGCTACACTCCCAGACCTGTTTTATTTTTTTTATTTGGAAACAGGGTCTCACTAAGTTGCTGAGGCTGGCTTTGAGCCTGTGATTCTTCTGTCTCAGCCTCCCAAGTACTGGGATTACAAACATGAGCCACCATGCCCGACTTTTACTTTTTATTTTGAAACAAGGTATCAAACCTCAGCAATTTAGTGAGGCTCTCAGCAACTTAGTGAAACCTTTTTTCAAATAAGAAAATAAAATAGGTCTGGTATGTAGCCGAGAGGTAGAAAGCCCCTGGGTTCCATCCCCAGTACCACATGTACACACACACAAAAAGCTAATAATAATAAAAATAAAAAACAATATAAAGACTGAGAGGTGACGTCATGTTATCCTTTTCAAACCTGGAAGCAAGCTGGGTGTGGTGGTGCATGGTTGGAAGGCTGAGACAGGAGAATAGTAGGTTCGAGGCCAGCCTCGGTTACTTTGTGAGGCCCTCCACAACTTAGTGAGACCCTGTCTCAAAATAAAGAATAAAAAATAGGGCTGGGGGTGTAGCTAGGAAGTAGAATGCCCCTGGGTTCAATTCCTAGTACTTTAAAACAACAACAACAAAACCCAGGAAGCAAGGGGAGTGTAGATTTGAAATGGTTGATCTGTGCTCCCAACTCTTCACTGTTGAAAATGCTCTCCTAGCCGGGCGTGGTGGTGCACGCTTGTAATCCCAGCATTTGGGAGGCTGAGACGGGAGAATCCAGGTTCACAGCCAGCCTCAGCTACTTAGTGAGGCCCTCCGCAACTTAGTGAGACCCTGTTTCAAAATAAATAATAAAAAAAATAGGTCTGGGGGTGGAGCTCAGAGGCAGAATGCCCCTGGGTTCCATCCCCAGTACCACAAAAAAAAAAAAAAAAAAAAAGTGGGAATGGATCCACCACATGATCCAGCTATACCACTCCAAAGGGGTATCTTTCCAAAGGGGCTGAAACCAGAGAACTACAGTAATATATGCATACCCATGTTCATAGCAGCACAATTCACAATAGCTAAATTATGGAATCAAAGAATAAAAGTAAAGAATAAAGAATAAAAAAATAGGCATTTGGGAGGCTGAGACTGGAGGATCCGGGTTCGCAGCCAGCCTCAGCTACCTAGTGAGGAACT
>PVLC010042254.1:0-13027 GCA_004027655.1 Graphiurus murinus
AATGTAAATCTGATAGCCATTTTGGATTTTTGAGGCTTGAACTTCAGGCTAAGGCTCACTATCATTAAAGTAGAGGGCAAAGACAGAGGTAAATTAAATCGGGATTATAGCCTTTAAATTGCAGAATCAAACTATCCTCAAATCCCTACCTCCCCTAAGCTTGCATTTGTTCATTTGAATAGACCATATGAGATGGATAAAACTGGTATGAGTGCCTTCCAAGTATTACCTTGACCCTTAAGTGCCTATTTTACCAGAATCAATATCTGACACTTGGGTGACCTTACAAAAGTACATAAGACTTTATGTTTTAATACCTATGCACTAATTGTGAAGAGGGAATCTTTGCACAAAACAGGAGACAAAGTGACAGGAAGATGGACTGAAATGGGGCCACTGCATGTGAGTAAGATCAAAATGATGTGTCTGCCCCCGTCACTTGACAGCACCCTGCCCTGATGTTGCCCCTTTGAGATAACTCACTTCTCTTTTCTGGTCTCTGAACCTTTCCTTACTTGAAGCAATAAGGTGAAGTGTGCATGGCTGGTGGAGATGAGTGGGGACAGGAGGATCCTGAAGTCTTTTGTTTCAGGGCAGAGTCCTGAGATGTCTAAAGAAAAACTGATAGTAATTTCTGAATCAGAGAAGTAGAAGGCTACTTTCTTGCAGGTCCATCAGGAGAATTGCTTTCTTGGATGCTGGTCATAGAAGCCACTAAGAGAGCTAATGCTGATGATCACACTGCTTTTGCAGGGTATCATATAAAACCCCTTTCTTAGTGGAAATGGATGTTGACCTGTCACCGGCTACAAGCCACTAATCTAGGCAATAGATGAAGCATAGGAGGAACTGATCCACAATGCAACCTTGGGGCACAGGCTGCTGCTGTCCGCCTTTTGCTACTTAGTGATTCTTGGGGAAATTATTTTTTTTCAGTTTTCTATTCAATATAAACCTTAAGTTTCCTAGTTTGACTCCCGGGCTTTCTTTGTCCTACCAGCAACCTGCCCCACTGCCCTGGCACAACATGACTGAAGACGTGACACCTAGACACTCTGGAGGCTGAGGCAGGAATACTACAACTTCAACCCAGACACACACTTAGACTGGTTCCATAATTTTGGATTGTAAATTGTACTGCTATGGACATGTATATTCAAGTATTATTATAATATTTTTATTTCATTTCCTTTGAGAATATGCCCTGGAGCACGTTCATTGGATAATAAGGATGCTTCATTCCCAATCTTCTGAGAAAAATCCTCACTATTCTCCATAGTACCTGCACTAATTTGTATCCACACCAACAGAGTAATAGAGTTCCTATTTCCCCACAAACATACAAGCATTTATTATGATGTGCATTCTTAAAGTATGCCATTCTAACTGGAAATAGATGGAATCACAGTATAGCTTTGATTTGCATTTCCCTGATTGCTAAAGATGAACATTTTTTTCATATATTCATTGGCCATTTGTATTTCTTCTTTTGGAAATGTCTAGGTAGCACAGTTGCTCATTTTTAATTGGGTTATTTGTTTTTAATCAATAAGCATTTTAAGCTTTTGCATATTCTAGATATTAGACCTTTTGTTTTTTTAAAGATGGGTATGTGAAGAAGATCTTTTACTGCTTTATAGGCATTCTATTAAAGTCTTGTTGATTTCTTTTACAGCGAAAAAGCTTTATAATTTAATGTTACCTCATTCATTAATTTTTATTTTAATTTCCTGAGCTTTGGTGCCTTATTAGGAAGTTCTACCAGTACTAGTAGTACTCGTCATCATAGAGTTTTCCTTATTTAGACACTGACTTAGGGCATAAATGAAGGTGAGATTTGCTACCCATGTTGAATCATGAAAAGATAAAAGTGTTTAATTGGGAATGATGGTCTCTTGAATCCTTCCTGGCAGTTGCAGACCTTGGTGTGGACAGCATGTTTGCCTTTCAGAGCATAGCCATACCCCCAGGAAATAATACTCTGGAGCTCTCGATTGTAGACTACGGGGTCACCAGAGTCACCTTCAGAAAAAAGAAAAAGATAATCATATTCTTTTTTCTGAATGGAGGTCAAATGGTGTCCACTTTACCACCTTTTTCTTCAGTGATCCACAGATTGCTGGTCATCCAGAAAATACATCGCCTATCCCAGGAGATCCAAATTTCAATCTCCTTTCTATTTACCAACTGTCTTTCCTCATTATTGCCCCATCTTGTTTGTCCCTTAATGTACCCATAGGGCTAAGGTAAGGTGAGGATTGGAGAGACTTGAGACTGTTTAGAGCTATGCTCCATTGAAAAGAGTTCCACAAATGCATCCTCAGAAAAACACTTTTGTGTACTAATTACTCACTTGCCTCTGTGTGCAGTTTTATTATTGAATATATACAACCTTATCACAGAAAAATTTCAGATTTATCAAAAAGCGATTTCTCACCTTAAAGTATTGGTCCTACAAAAAATTTCAAAGTTTTGCATGTCAAAAAAAGAGCATTCCCGAGCATTATTGAGAATAAGATGGTTGGAAAAAGAGTAACAACTTGACCTGCCAATCCTTTTTGACACCCAGAATGCTCAGGCAGCATATGTTGCTAGTAAGTCTGCCTGGGTAGGAATAATACAAGAAGAGTCAGCAAGAACAGGAGCTTCCAGACACTGTAGAACTGAATAGTATCTGCCTGAAGAATTCAAGTGAAATGGAAGAAGATCCCCCACAGCGTCCTGGAAAATTGTTCCCATTCTATCCTCTGTTGTCAAAACCTCCCAGTGTACCTTTCAATTTCCAGTGACTTGAGTTTTGTATGAAACCTTTTGCTAAGACATCTTCACAAGTAGATTTGGTCAACAGGTATTTCTTCTTCTGAGACTAGCAGGATTGAATATATACCTCAAGTCCAGAGATATTTTTGTGAAGCAGGTAAATACTTCTGGGTATTGGAAATCCATTAGCTCAATATCTCTTTTCCTCCACTGGATATCACTTATGACATTTCAAACAAATACTTTGACAGTTCTCTATTGGGTAACTTTATTTTTATTCTCCACAAATTTAGGCATGTTTTCTTCTAAACTAACACATTTCTAAAGTGCATCTATTCAAAAGAACTCACTGGCAGCTTTTCCTGTGATGAAAATTTGGACTAATTGACCCTCAACATGTCTTTCACCTCTAATATTCCCAAACTCAATATCTGTGTTTTAGTTGACACTAACTTTCAAAGTAGAAGATATTGCCCCTGCCAGACACAAGGCACTGAGTTCAGCAGATGAACAGGATTGTGGCAGAGAGAGAGAGAACACTGGAGAAGTGACAGTCACAGTTGTTTGTTTCTTTGTTTGTTTTTTTCAGTTTGATCAGCATGCTTTCATTATTATAGCTAGGTTCATTGAAGTTGAGGTGGGGGTTGACCTTGGCCTCATCCATGAATTGCCCCTCACCCCCAGGGACATCAATGTGGTGTTCTCTTAGCTTCACCCTGAACTTCACCCCAATTATGTGCTCGGGGAGGTGTGTAGGATGCAAGATACTTGAAGTTTATAAGTTAATAATAAGTTTATAAGTTTAAGTTAATAACTCAAGATCTATCATAAATAATGCATATCCCAATATGGACCGTAGCCAAGTTTTAGAAAAATATATTTGATATATTAGGAGGTACCTAATAATTTTATTGAAATAGGATGGCTTGGTAAGCCTGATGAGGTGGCACATCTCCATAATTCCAGGACTTGAGAGTCTGAGACATGAGTAGTCCAGATTCCATGCCAGCCTTAGCAACTCAGTGAAGCGTCAAAATTACAGAGATCCTATTACAAATCAAAATATAAAATCGGGCTTGGCGTGTTACTGAGATAGAATGTCCCTATTTGGAAACACCAGTACCAAATCAACACCCCCAAAATGTCATGGTAACACTGATCTTTCCACATTTTACATTATCAATGTATGACATATGGTCCAACATGGGGTAGGAAATCAATAATTTATATTCATTAGTGTAGGTGGCTTCTTAAATAACCTTTCAAAACCTTGTGAATGCATATTTCAGCTTAGGCCTCCTTCTTATTTTGAAGGAAATTTCAGGAGAAAGTAACACCTATCAAGGAACATTGTAGACAGAGGAGGTGCAGAAGAAAATTATTTTATTTAGGTATTCAGGTCAGGATTCAGAGGAACGTTAGGCTCACTATGAGGGCTGAATCCTGCAGAGACTATTAGGGCTGAATCTTCAAGAGATGAAGGTCATTAGTTGGCAGCCATGGTCTCTTGAATCCAGTCTAAGTAGTTGCAGACCTTGGTGTAAACACCAGGTCTGTCTTTCAGAGCACAACCATAGCCCCAGGAAACGATGCCCTGAAGCTCTCCATTGCAGACCACAGGGCCACCAGAGTCACCCTGAAAAAGGAGAAAAGGGTGATCAGATTCCTGATTTTGATTAGGAGAGAAGACAGAATCTGTGTTACTATAAGGAACCATTATACGCAGCTGCTGAATCTCCATGAAACATATCAAATCAAATGTTGCTTCACCCAGGAGATCTAAACCTCAGTCTCTCTTCTATATCACAATTTACTTATTCCTAATTGTCCCCTTCCATATTTTACGCAAAGGAACAAGGAAAGGGGAAGACTGGAGTGATTTCAGTCTGCCTCAGGACTTATACTTCTTTCAATTTGATAACATTCTGCGGATAACTCCTAAGAAGGATGCTCCAGTGTACTGACTGCACAACCACTTCTGAGTATATTTTAACCAACTGTACTAAACGATAACATCACAGAGAAAAAAATCATTCATTTAAAAGCTCTTTCTAACGTCTCAGTATTTGTCTCATAAATAATCTTAAAGTTATTCATGTTAGCAAAGTAGAATTCGGGTGCAGAAGAGTGAGACTGAGCTGGTTGGCGAAGGAGTGAAAGAAACTCACCTGGCAGGAGTCCTTTCCTCCCTCCAGGAAGCCCAAGCAGAACATGTTGCTAGTAATTTGGTCTGGGTAGGCCTTATGACAAGAAGAGTCAGAGAGGACAGGAGCATCCAGACACTGGAGAAGCGAAGGGAGTTTCACTGAGGAATACAAATGGAATGGAGATTACCCATGGATATCCTGGAAGTTTCAATCCCACTCTACCTGCTCTGTTTTCCAGCACCACCAGTGTACATTACAATTTTCCAATAACTTGAAATTTGACAGACCCTTTTTGCTCCAGAATGATTTTGAGGGTGGTTTTAACCAAACAGTATTTCTTTCTTTGACACTAGAGCAGTTACTATGGTTCTCAAGGCAGAGATAGGTTGTGAAGAAAGTATATACTTCTGGCAGTAGCAAGTTCTTTAGGCACATATCTATGTATCTACCTGTTTCTACTTCTCTGCACATCACACTACTTGATACTTCAAGTAAATTCTTCAACATATTTATCAGTAATTTTCTATGTTCTCCATATACATAGGAAAGAAGAGTTTCCTCATATTTTCAGAGTGCAGATATACAAAACTAGCCTCTGGCAACAATGCCTCAGTGTAAAATTTGGACTAATGGATCCTTGCATGCCTTTCCCCATTTCTATCCTAAGAATTTGTACTTGTGTTCCAGGTCATATTTACCTCCAGAGCTCAAGGTGTTTCCCCAGCCAGACACAAGGCACTGGGTCCCAGCAGATGGACAGGATCTTGGCAGAGAGATGCTGGACACTCGAGGGTTGATGGTGGCAGGTGATTTCAGTTTAATCAGCATGATGTCATTATCATAAGTTTTACTGTTGTACTTGGGGTGGAGGATGAACTTGGCTACATCAATGAATTGCTCATTCCCCTCAATGACATTAAGGTCGTGTTCTCCAAGGTGTATGGAATATCTGCGGGAAGAAAGGATGAAAAGTTTCCTAAGTATCCAACTTGATATTCCTTCTCTTTTCCCATGACTCCCTTGAAGAGCAAAAAGACAAGCTCCCTCCTCTTTAAATACTCAGTCTTCTGGTAAGTTGCACTTAAGCTATTCTCATGCACTACCACACATGGCAGAGTGTAGAAAACTTCTTCCATGAGTGTCTCTGCTTTGGAATCCCTAGCCTGCCATCGTGTTATGAGAATAGGAATAGGAAATGGAGCCACAGGTTCCAAGAAAACATTTGGAGATGAAAAGGGGATTGATGGATCCGGCCATTGTTTCTCTGTCTGGGATTCAAGTATCATTGGGTGGTGAGGTATGAGTCATAGACATTGGAGAATGTCAAGCTACAGGATGGGTGGATTATTTATATTGCCCTCTGGAAAAGTGATATAGTGTACTGTTTTCACTGGTTAAATGATAATCATTACGATTTTGTATGGATTCGTGTTCTAGAGCTATTGCTACAGATTCTTCATCAACCAGTTTTACCGATTCATGCCTGTGGTATCAAAATTTAAGAATGCAGCACGGAACATGAAGGGAATTGCTCCACGTGAAAGTCTCACAAGATATTCTGCATTGTTTCAGTGATTTAACAGGCTCTTAGAATCTGAATGCTTTGTCTGTCAAGCATAACTCTAATTCACCCTATCTGTGTGGTTAGAGAAAATATTGAACTGGAGATATAGGAAGGTAAAATTGGCCACTTACGACACATAGGGCCTGTAACAGTGAGCTGCAGACAGGACCCACTGGTCACTGATGAGGGAACCACCACAATCATGTCTACCAATGTTCAGGGACACCTGGTAAGGAAGGGCATTCTTCTCACAGGTGTAGCCCCCAACGATCTTATCATCATCGTCATCAATGGGGAGAGCAACTGTCAGGAAAAGATGGACACTTGGTGTTAAACTCAGGCCTACAGTTTTTTATCAACCCTGACGATTATGCAGAATTAGGAGAAACATGAAGAATGTTCTGTTGCCTCACATAATCAGGGAGGAAATGGACAATGTGACTTTTCTTTAAAAACGTAGTATTCCATACATTAAAGTGCATCCTACTTTTTATCACCATTAGACAACATCTAATTGTTAAATTAATGATTTTTTGTTACAAATCTATTCCAATATGTGTGCTGTAGACACACATACACACCCCTGCATGAAAGCTCACCAGTACCAGATTTGCTTTATTTCTTCACATCAATTTCTAGAGCAGAGGTGATAAGTACTGCTGAATGTACTTTCCTTTTCTCTCCTTCACTGTATTTACATGAAGCTCAACAGAACTTCCACTTTTCTGTGACCTCTGTTTCAACCACTCTTGGTCATTATACTCTTCCAAAGACAAGTGAGCTTTAATTTCATCTAAACCGGTATTTGCGGCCCTTTGCCTTCATCTTTTAAGCTACCTGATTACAGATCCTGTATTCAGCATTTGTTGTTTGCAAAAACTTATATAGAAGAAGGACACTTGCTGATTTATTCATTAGAAACACTTACCAGCAGCTCCCAGGAATGCAAGGAAGATGAAGGTCTTCATGGCTTCTCACTGGATCTGGAGTGTGAATAGGATGAAGGCTGTTCATCCATTGGTATTTATACCTTCAGGTTTGTCATTGACACATCTGGTCACAGGTGATTTCATTGGAGCCCCACAAATGTAAATTTATAATGTGATTTTCTGATGCTTGGAAGATGAATCACCACTAGATTATAACATTCATACTTTTCCATATTTCCAAAAGGTCATGAGAATGGCAGTCACAAACCCAGCTGGTACAGTGGGTTGATAAAGAGGTTGGAGTAAGGTTACAGGAAAGAACTCCAGGTTTTTGAATTCCCAGAAAAATGTCTGGGTACTTGGATGTTTCATATGTGTTTTTTTGTCCTAAGAAATATCTTGGACTAATGGTCCTTGGTGTTTACATTGGCTCTGGCACAAATATGTCCATGGTCTTATGGTAGTTTTCATCTAGTAAATCCAGAATATCCCTTTATTAGTAGTAGGCTAAAAACATCCTCCTGAGAAAAGAAATAATATATATCTTATTGGAAACTAAAATTGATGAAAACGAGACAGTAAAAATTTATAGCTATTGACATTTTTCTGGTGCCTACTCCATTTCATAAAATTAGACCTCCCTTTTCTATGGTTTCACCATCATGGGTTTGGTTACCCACAGTGGACCAAGACCCTAAATTTTAGGTAGGAATTTCTGGTAAGAAGTAAGTTATACATTCAAAATAACTTTTATTACCTAATATTGGTGTGTTTGCTTTATTTCACCTGATTTTTAATCTATGTATCTAGTTCATGAATCTAAATTTGTCATATATATGTTTTTTAGTAAAGACCATGAGCAAAATTTGTTACTGTCTGCAGTTGGAGAAATCCAATAGGGCTTGTGATGAATTGCTGTGGATATAGAGGGCTTTTTTATGTTAATTTAGTAATCTTTATATTCAAATCTTGTGATGCCTTCATCCTCAGCTCTTTGCAGATGGGATTTGGCAACAATCACACACATGCTCCTATTAGGGTCAGTATTCTGTCATAGGAAATTGGGCTTCAGAATGGGGGTTGTCATGAAGGCAATGCAGCCTTGTTAGCAGATGGCAATACAAGTGCAGTTTGAGAATTTCCTATGCTTCAGGCATCATGGAAGGAACATATGCCAAGAGATAGTGTGAGCTCCATCAACCCAAGGTCAAACTGATCTACTCTCTTCCTTTGATAAATACTATTTTCTGTAACTAATTACTTGAATTAATGGAGAGGGACCTTGTACCAAGAGTGAATAAATCTCAAGAAGTAATCTATAGTAGGATAGAGTTCCTACATCCTACTCATGAGCAGAAAATGTCACACTGCCTCCAGAAGCAAGATATCATCCTCTTGAGCCAATTTTCATGGTTGAGGTATTTTCTGATTGTGTTTTGCTTTAGCTTGATTTGAAATTGTGATAGAACGATGATAATTTATTCAAAGTCAGAATTTCATAATCTTGACACTCAACACTCGTGGCCAGACGCTGTCCATGTTCAATCCATTCTGTTTTTAAAAACTGGGACAAGTAGGTGTAATAAATCTAGTAGTCTATGAAGTCACTCATTTAATAAGCAATATATATCATGCAGTGTTGGTATAATGTTAGTAGGTAAATATATCCTAGTATTTTGCTTTTTCGAAGGGACTCTTTGGCTCATGGTGTTAAGATTAGTGCAGTTAATAGAGGAAAAGATAAGCTGTGTTATACAGAAGGAGTTGGACATTTGTTAAAAAAAATGACAAAATGAAGGAACCACTGAAAACTCTGATTCTCCGAGGATTCTTTTAGTGACAGAAAATGTATAAATATAATGTATATATGATAGATTTTCTAGAACAATGAGTGTCTTTAAGGCCGGAGAGTTTTGCATTTGTACCATTCAACATGGTAAATTGAATTTTAAATTATTAAAATAATACTAAAAAGCAAATTTGTTGAGTGGTACTGGGAATTGAACTCAAAGCCTATCTACCTGACAAATACTCCTCCAACATTTTTATTTTTATTTTGAAGCAGAATCTTGCTAAATTACCTCCCACTGGCCTTGGATCTGCAATCTCCAGTCTCAGCCTCCCAAATGGGGAAACTCCAGGTATGTGCTGCCTCTCCCAGGAAGCAAATATTTTTATTTTGTAACCCATATAAATTTTAGTATTTTTCTATGTATTTTGACAATGATATGTATCAAAATAGGGACTCAATAAGATTTTTAGGGGACTGGAGGATTGTATTTGTTTTATTAAAGCAAATTTTCTTAGACAAACTGATCTTGAGCATGTATTGAGGTTTATTGGTGACTCATGGAAGAACTAACAACTAGATTACAGTATGTACTCAGTTGAAGAAAAGCACATCCTTCCCAGCTGATATATCCTATCAAAAAAAAGAACACATATATTCACATAAGCAGATAAAGTTACATAAGTACATATTTTTTAAGTAGAGATATCAGTTAAATTATGAAAGGTTATAAATATCAAGTTCACAGCTGAGTATTTACTGCAAGTTTCCAGTGACAAGAGAGAAATGATTTTATGGTACAATATTTACACAAAACACTTCAAAAAAATCTTTGTCCTTATGTCATTTCCACATATACCAAATTGTTATCTCTTTTGTTTTCTTCTACTTGCTGCAAAGATACTCTGCATTCCCTAATCTTACTGAATCAGGAAGTAGTATTTCTGTGATCTCTTCTGACTCTTCTGTGTATTTGTGCTTCAGTTGGAACTACAGAAGAAATGGAATACATATTTGACAAGCCCATAATATTTTTCTTCTATTTTTCTGTTAGAATCAAATCTTTGCTTCCAAGTCTTCAATTTTTTATTCAGTTTCCTTTCCTTCAAACCATTTTCCCTTATCAGCATCATATTGTGTTGATTTGTTTTGTGTTTAGCAGTCAGAATGGACAGGGAAGAAAGCCACTTTGCTTCACTCCTCTGTCCTTAGTGCCTAAAGCAAATCCAGGAATATCACAGGTCCACAGATGGGTTTAATTAGGAGGAGTTTGGAAGAATGAAGAGAACATGTATAGTTTTTCTATTGAAGAATATGCCATATTTATTAAGTTATCCTCTATATAAAGATCATTTAATTCCTTTGCTGGTTATACATCTGCTGATTCACTGAAACACAGGTCAGAGACGTCAAAAGGATATAGCCTTTATACTAGTCATGTACAGATATATCGTAGTCATTATTCCCTAGACAGTACAGGAGAAAATCTTTTTTACTTAGGTTTTCCATGGCAGAAGGTAACATGACTAAACTGGAGATAATTGAACATTTATAGAGGATATACACAAAAATAGGCATAGACAACTCCATTCTATAAAAAAGTTGAATGTGAGCAGACTTGGAGTTTCATGGGGAATTCTGAAACATCTTTCATGTGCTCATCAAGGGATGACAGTACTGAGGTCACATTACAAATCAAAAGGTCTCCAATTGTACTGATCCTGTGCTGCAGAGTTTAATTGAAAAGGAATCAGCACATTTTCATTCAAATATTGATTTGGAGTGTGTTTTAACTGTTTTCATTTAAGAATACTCTATAAGACGCCTCTTAATATCTGGAAAAGAAGCTTTCCAATAAAATTTCGGAAACAATAACTAGTTTTTTTTTTGGAGCTGGGTATTTGTGATAATTGTGTTTGAACACAGGGTTTTTATACCTATGAGATACATACCCATATAAAACTTTTTTTTTTTTATTTTGAAGCAGGGTCTTGTTGAGTTTCTGCATAATCACAATTAATCTGTAATCTTTCTGTCTCAGCCTCTCAATTACTGGGGCTACAGGTATGTCCCAGCATCCATACATTGTTTTTGTTGGTTTTTTTGTGTCCAAATCACAGAACTAACCAAGGTAGTTGTGAAAATATGAATAGAATTGAAAATATGGCACTTATACAAATAGCATTTTACTCAGCCCTAAAGAAGAACTAGTCATTTGCTGGAAAATTGATGGAACCAGGGAATATCATGCCAAGGAAAATAAGCCAGTGACATAAAGTTAAGGGTCATGTTTTCTCTCATATCTGGAAGGGAAAAAGAAAAAATAAAGAGAAGAAACTTCATGAAGCTATGAGTAAGAAAAAAGGAATAGAGGAATGAGATCAGGGGAGATAGGAGGAGGGGAAAAGTAAGAACTTTTTTTTTTTTAACTAGAAATAGAACCTAGGGGTGTTCTACATCTGAGCTACAGCCACAAATCTTTTTATTTTTATTTTGCAACAGAGTTCTTGTTAGGTTTCTGAGGGTCTCCATGTGTTCCTGAGGCTTGACCCAACTGAGATTCTGCTCTCTCAGCCTCAGAGGTATTGAGATTATAGGAAGGCACCAAGATGTTGGTTAGGAGAAATGGTAGCTTTAGAAAAGAAAAAGCCCACATAATACTGTGTTCATATATGAAGGTATCACTACCAATCTTACTTGCAAGTAGGGGGAAGGAAAAGGGGTTTAGTGGGATGGAGTTAGGAGGTAACACACCAATAAATGTTTTGTGTATATGTGAGTGTCATTTTGAATCTTTCTATGTGGTATAATCATATAGGACAAATATTATTCTAAAACATGCAAAATTCTGAAACTGATTATGCTTTCCTTAGCTGTATATGCAGGGAAAATGTTAATCTGATAGCCATTTTGGATTTTTGAGGCTTGAACTTCAGGCTAAGGTTCACTATTATTAAAGTAGAGGGCAAAGACAGAGGTAAGTTAAATCGGGATTATAGCCTTTAAATTGCAGAATCAAACTATCCTCAAATCCCTACCTCCCCTAAGCTTGCATTTGTTCATTTGAATAGACCATATGAGATGGATACAACTGGTATGAATGCCTTCCAAGTATTACCTTGACCCTTAAGTGCCTATTTTACCAGAATCAATATCTGACACTTGGGTGACCTTACAAAAGTACATAAGACTTTATGTTTTAATACCAATGCACTAATTGTGAAGAGGGAATCTTTGCACAAAACAGGAGACAAAGTGACAGGAAGATGTATTGAAATGGGGCCACTGCATGTGAGTAAGAGCAAAATGATGTGTCTGCCCCTGTCACTTGACAGCACCTTGCCCTGATGTTGCCCCTTTGAGATAACTCACTTCTCTTTTCAGGTCTCTCAAACTTTCCTTACTTGAAGCAATAAGGTGAGTTAAGTGTGCATGGCTGTTGGAGATGAGTGGGGAAAGGAGGATCCTGAAGTCTTTTGTTTCAGGGCAGAGTCCTGAGATGTCTAAATAAAAACTGATAGTACTTTCTGAAACAGAGAAGTAGAAGGCTACTTTCTTGCAGGTCCATCAGGAGAGTTGCTTCCTTGGATGCTGGTCATAGAAGCCACTAAGAGAGCTAATGCTGATGATCACACTGCTTTTGCAGTGTATCATATAAAACCCCTTTCTTAGTGGAAATGGATGTTGAACTGTCACCGGCTACAAGCCACTAATCTAGGCAATAGATGAAGCATAGGAGGAACTGATCCACAATGCAACCTTGGGGCACAGGCTGCTGCTGTCTGCCTTTTGCTACTTAGTGATTCTTGGGGAAATTATTTTTTTTCAGTTTTCTATT
>PVLC010042255.1:0-13038 GCA_004027655.1 Graphiurus murinus
TTGATATTTGAAAGAAAAAAATTACAGTTCATGAATCTGCTCCTATCACAGAGTGAAACTGCTTATTGGCCATCTATGTATTCTTCATGAAGTATCTTACTAATTTCATATAAAAGAAATAGCCATTTGAAAACTTAATGACAACTTAGGAAAAGTAACATAATCCTGTCCCCCCCCCCCCCACTTTTCTAGAGGCGGAAAGTAATGGCTTTAGTTATGGAAATTATCCTAACACTTCTATTTGGTATCACGCTTTTGGGAGTGCGGAACGTTGTTATTATAAAGAAGATTGAACCTATCATTTTCCGCGCTCATCCTGTCAATGATGTGCCATCCTTCATCAGTTCTCCCGTCTTTTCGCCTTACCCTTGGAAATTGGCTTATGTGCCTTCCAAAAGCATCGTGGTGCAGCAGATTGTGGAAAATGTGAAAAACTATTTAAACAACGAAATGAAAGGTTAGAAATTAAAATTTTCTGGAAAACACATATCAAATGGTCTTATTAAGGACATAATGTTTTTAACTGGGCAATTATCTTCCAAGTAAAACATTGTAGGATATACTCATAACCAGGTATTAACCTCCTAAGTATGCTATTATAAACTTTGTTAAACTTTAGAGTTAAATTCATATTCAATTTTTTATCCATAGAGCCCAAAACAAATAGTAATATTTTAGCAGTAGATGACTAATTTATATTATTCTAAGTTATTATCCAGTTTTGTGATACTAAGGCTTCATCATTTCTGGTTGTGTTTCCAAAACCTGGGTAAGTATAATTCTAGGGATATATAATGATGTGTAAGAGGTATACAAAGGTACGGTACAGGATAATCATGAACCTTCATTCTGAATGCATACTCAGTAGTCTGTTATTTAAAACATTATTCATATAAAGATGTTATGCAAGTCATATATAAATGTGTCTTAGTCCATTTTCTGCTTCTATAACAAAATATCTGAGGATGGTAGATAATAGAGAAAAGTGCTTTATTAACACACAGTTTTGAAGGCTGAAAATTCAAGATTAAGCATTCTCATCTGTTCAGTCTCTGGTGAGGGCCTCCTTGGCTACATCACAATACTGTGGATGGCATCAAATGTGAAAATGTTTAGACAGATCATGTGGAGACAAGAAGCTAGAGATATTCAGGGTCAAACCTGCTCTTTTCACAACAGCCAACTCTCATAGCTTCCGAAATCACTGCTCAGCTTTTTAGCCTGCAATCTACTATTCTCTCCCTGCTTTCTACTTATTTAGAAGACCAGAAGCTAATGCCTAGGTTTCTGTCCCTCTTCCCATTGCTAGCCAGGGCAGCTGACATTGAAAGATGAATACCTGGAGAAAATATTTTAGACATAAAAGGAGATCAGAAGCAATAAAAAGAAGAAAGAAAACAGAGCCTCCAATACCAGGAGAATCAGAATTAATACAACTACCAGAGGGGTGGAGAGAGAAACTGCTCAGGTGTACACCAGCCCAACCTTACTCATTGCTATTGGCTTTTCATTCCAGCTGAGTGTTAGTTCTGCCAAATGCTGCTCCATAATCCTAGAATAATACATTTGCTTTCTTATGCATGGCAGTGATTAAAAGAACAGCTATACCCAATACAGACTTCAGAGAAGTGGTTCCATGTATACATGCACATGTGTGTGTAGTGTTCTACTTACTGGGGCCAAGCAAATTGGTTATATGTTCAAATGAGAAAGATTGGAGATTATATTCTTTTAGTGCTAGGGTGTTCTTTTAGGGGGGAGGGGAGTGGAGGAGGTGCAGTCACTAGGATGGATGGTGGGAGAAGCAAATGAGATAAAGAATTTGAAGAGTTAGTGAAGTGATAAACCCTGGAATCTAAGCTAGAAAGGAAATGAGATTAACAGAGAAGATGAGTTTTAGATGTCAATTGACTTGAGTGTAAAATGACTTGTAGTTGAACACCTCTATGGTTACACATCATAAAACCAGTGTACCCCAGCTTCACACATTAATATCTCTCTTCAGCTTTCTTCCTAGGACAAACCAGAATAACTAACATCCTTCTCTACTTGTAAGATGAAATTATGAGTAGTGCCTAACTACTAACATAGAGTAGTTGTAAATATCAAATGAGTCAAGGACTTAGAGCACTGCTCAGCACACAGGAGGTCCTCAGTAAATACTGTCTTTTATTATTACAGTAACCACAGCTTCCTGCTCTGTCCCCCTCTTCTGCTGTTGGGTATCACCATAAGCCCAGCCTCTCAGTGAGTATAAGGAAGAGCCATAGCAGCCTGCAATACCTCTAGCATATTGATACCATATTCCATTTGCCAAAAAATAATTCAAGACAGGAAATAAAACATAGGAGACACATTTTAAGCAGGATCCTAGGTCTATTTCATCAGTAAAACCTGTCCTTTTGCAATTTAGATTTAGATTGCTGCTTCTTGGATTCCTTCAAGCAATGAAACTTACCACCTTTTGCCTTCCACTTCTTGGTCTAAGGAAGTCAATGGTACCTTTCACTTCTTTCTTGTTTTCTTCCCTGGAGCTGGTGCCTTTAAGCCAGCCTAGTCTATGCAGCCAACAAATTATAAAGGCACACTGCAAATATTTCAGCTTCATTGGAGCCTAAGAGCATTCTGCTTTTACTCTCTATGATTCTTTTCCATCCCATCCCCTTTCCCCGTATTTCTTAACCCTCAATACTGTATTCTGTTTCTAGCATCTAGTGCTTAAACTTTGATATTATATTCTACTTCCAGCTGTGTTTCCATCCTCCCTGTCCTCTGTCCCCTTATTTTTATTTTAACTTAGCTGTGAAGTTAGTTTTCTGGACTTTGTTCCTTTGAATCTCTGAGGTCCTTGTCTCATCCTGTTCCTGATAAACTGTGTAAGTGTACAACTGATTTTCAGCACCAGAAACCCTACTTTCAGCTTTGAAATGCATATCCCAGCTTGGCCCACCCTGGGATGGGGATCAAGTCAGGTGGAGTATACTTGATATTTCCTAACTTTGTAAAAAGTAATAATAAATCACCAGACTAAACTAGCTTGGGAAAGTGGAGTCAATCCTCATTGTTCATGAATGCACTTAGATGTTCAAATTTATGTGTCATCCAAAGTCATAACTTTGTGCACTTTGGAGCCATTTGTAGGCATTCACAAAGTGGCAAAAAAATTTTTTTAAGTCATTTGAGGGATCGTCCCACATGAGGTCAAACAAGGTGACACTGTCTTTCTTCTGTCCTTCTTGTTTCTACTCTCATCTTGTAAACATTTTCATGCTTTTTCTGTTGGTGATTTTTTGTTTGTTTGTTTGTTTAAAATGACCCTAGGTATATTGCTGAAGTACTGACTAGTATTCCTGAATGCAAGAAAGCTGTGATTGTGTCTAGGGAGAAAATGCCTATTTTAGATAAGCCCAATTCATAAGTTACAGTGCTGCTGGCCATGAGTTCACAATGTTAACAAATCAACAATATATATTAAACAAGGTTCCTTTAACTGTAAATGCACATAAAACCAGGTTATGTGCTGATCTGGTGACAATGTTGAGAACAGATGTTTGTAGAAACCTAATCATACACGTACAAATGACACCAAATGATTTTCTAATGTCAGGTTAAATTTTCACACCAAATTCATTGACTGATCACTTCAAATATTGAAATATTATTGCCTCAAATATCAAATCATAAAATGGTTTCATTCTCCAACTTCTGAGTATTTTTATTCAGATATTAGACATTATCATGGTACAGGACTTTGACTAGATTACATGGACCAATTTTTCTAATTTCCCTTCAGAATGGAAATTTCAAAACACTCCCATATTCTTCATTCCTTATCTTTCTTCAATATTTATTTTATTATTGTTTTAAATTTATAGTAAAAAATGTGAAACTCCTAAAAGATTTTATGCATAACAAATATTCATTCATTAGTTTGTTATGTTAATATTTGAGCAGCAGTGTCTTGAAATTTATGACATTTGATGGTCTTTCATCCATGTAAAGTAGCTACATATAGAAAAAGTTGTCATATATTTTGCCTTTATGTAGTCAACTCACAAATTAGATTTTTTTTCTCTTTACAGTTATAGGATTTTCTTCAGAAAGAGATTTTGAAGATTATGTTATGCGAACTGAGGGAACAATTCTGACTGCAATCATATTTGACCATGCCTTCCAAAATAGCCATGATCCTCTGCCTCTTAACGTAAGAAAGCTTTATGTAGAAACCTCATCCTTAGACTTCTTGTTTCCAGAGATTTGATGAAGTAGAAGGATCATTATGCCATTTAATAAGTGCAGAGACTGTGACTTGCCTAAGATCATGCTGCTTACACATGGCAAGTGCTTGAATCCAAATCTAACTCACTTTAGTGTCTGTGCATTTATTTAGCCAGGGCTTTGTGATAAGGAGGAAATAAATGGATATACCACCTACTCGGTCTTAATCATAAACAGGCATCATACTGAGAGTTAAGGACACTGCCTTTGCCCCGTATCTGATACAGTTGCTGTCTCTAACCCTGCAGACAATGCTGAAGCAAAACCATGTTTTCTCGTCTCCCTGTCAGAACACCTCATGTGACAAAGCAGACACATTTTTACTAGCTGGAAGCACAACACACACAAAAAATTTCCTCTTTCTTTTGAGTGAACCTCATAATTTCTAATTCTCAATCTAGAAAATAACTCTAAGGCTTAGCCAGCTGAGTCAGAATTAGGACAAGAGAAGATTCTGAGGAAGATTCTGATAAGAGTCCAAGAAGAGAGAGAGACAGTGTTGTTGAGGGAAATGACCAATGTACAAAATACAGATATGTATGGAGCCAAATCCTGCTGTTAAGATATAGATGGTTGTCAGTGGAACAAGAATAAAGGAGACCATCTTGTTGTCAGTAGGGTGGGACATGCCTTTTCATTCTGTCCCATCACTTTCTCACTGCTTCCGGACATGTCAACTTCCCTCAGGTGATTGACTTGGTGTGGGTTGGTGCTGATATAGACTCAGCAGTATGTACGGAGCCTGGTCAATATGTTTAACAAACTACATCCTTACTTGCCTGGGTATAGTCTTCCTTGCCCTGTTCCTCTCACCTGCCTTACACTCTTACCCTTTGTGACTGTGCTGTGACTCCACATTGTCTCTCTTGACCATGCATACTCCTTTCTTCCTTCACCCTCCCATCAATACCTTAAATATATCTGTCACTGCATTTATTCTTAATGTAAATGTTTCCTCAAGTAGAATGGGAGCTTATTGAAGAACAGGGGCCATTCTTGATCATGTGGTAAGTCCCTAAAACTTTTGTCTTGATAGCTAAGTATATGAATATTCACCTATACCTCTCCATCTACCTGCCCCTGCTGATCTTACTGATTCCTCTGGCCTGACTCTTTTGACTTTTGCCAACTCTTGATCAAAAGCCTCTTAAGCCTAGCATGATGTACCTAACAGTTTTCTCAGTCATCCAGAATTGCTGTTAGCTTTTCATTAAATAATTAAATTACACATTTATATGTTAACATATTCCTCCTTTATCTTCATGTTAACATCTTATCCCATTCTTCCTCTGTCCTCATGTAAAATTTTTTTCTTATGTTACAATCACTTTTAGAAGAAGAAGATATTTTCCTCTGAGAACACTAGGCTGACATAATAGGAAGAGAAATTAATAATGACTTTTGAAATATTTCCTCTTAGTGTGCATACCAGCTCTCTGTCTAGGGAAAATAAATTCACAATGATGTACAAATTGCCACTGTGTTTCCTTACTACAAACCTAATCGATACATTCAAATATTGCTGACAGTTAAAACAATTTCATAAACTTAAGCAAGGACAGATTTAAGGGAAATAGGCTTAAGTTTTAATGGGGTCTAAGCATGTGATGTGCCTTATAAAGGTTTTCTCTCACTTCTTGATGTCCAGAATCTGCTTTGGCTCTTGTCAGTATATCCTTAGAATCACATATTCTAACTGTAATTCCTTTTGTTTCTGATTCTTGCCTAATTATTATTATTTTTTGCTTTATGGATATTGTTTGTTTCCTCCTCCTAGGTAAAATATTATCTGCGTTTTAGTAATATTAGGAAGAACTATGACGTTCAGGGTTTATTAGAAAGGAACATCTGGTTAACAGATTTTCTCTTTCCACCTGTGACTATGGAGGGATTTGGAAACCAATTTGGAATGGATCTTGGTAAGCAGATCTTCAACAATACTTATCTTAATATCCTGTTTCATAGGAAGACTGAAGAATTCATATTTATTCAACTTTGTGATGAAAGCTATTTATTTTTAACTGATTATATTGGCAGATTTTTTAAATATAAGTTTTCATTGTCCAAAATCTCATAGAAGAAATACTAAACTTTTGAACAATGTATTTTTATAATCTTTTATCCTTCCTAGATCATTACCATTGTATATTCTATATTTTGACATATATTTATTTGTAATATTTTGACTTTCATGGCTTGATATGTTTCTCTAGATACTAACAAAGCAACTACCTGGAAACATTCATTCTAACTGGTATTAATGATCTTAACTATACCATATGTTTTTCTATTATGCTGATGAATAATTTTTAATATAAATATAGTAATTCTAAATTTAAAATTTATTACATGGACTCCATTCAGAAGTCTTTAGTGTCCTTTTGGGATGTTGAAAATGTTTTGGGACTAGCAGAGGTACAGGTTCAATAATATTATGAATATTCTAGATAGCACAGAATTATATACTTTAAAATTATTAATTTTATGTTATGAGGATTTTACCTAAATTTAAGGGAAATAATCTCACCATTCATGATGGATAGTCTTGATTGTCAACCTGATTGGATTGAGAGATGCCTAGGAAATCAGTAAAGCACTTGTGGGTATGTCTGTAAGGGTGTTTCCAGAGAAGATTGGCATGTGGGACAGCAAACTGAGGAGAGAGACTTGCCTTAAATGTGAACAACACCAACACATAAAAATGTGAAAATAGTATGAGAGCTGAGACAAGAAGGTATAGCATTGCCACAATCTAAACAACAAAAACAAAACAAAACAAAAAAGGTAGAAAGAGGAGACTCAAGGACCTTCATGCCATCAGCAACTAGGAAGGAGAGAAGAAAGAGAGAAGAGCTAGAAAAGAACTTAAGGAATAATGGCTGAAAATTTCCCAGATTTGGCAAGAGATGGAAATGTACACATTCAAGAGGCTAATGGAATTCATACCAAGACATGCCATAATCAGACTTCTGAAAATTAAAGACAAAAAAATCGTGAAATCAGCCAGAGAGGGGAAAAATACTTTGCTTACAGGAGAAAATAGTTTGAATGACAGCATATTCCTCTTTTGGAACTATGGACATCAAAAGGAAGTTGACCAAATTATGTTTTTATGTATATATGAACATGCCACAATGAAACCTACCATTTGTATAGTTAATATTCACCAATAAAAAAGGAAGTTGCAAAATATTTCTCAAGTGCTGAAAGGAAAATTGTTACCAGAAAAACTGAGAGCATGACCAAAGGTAATTCTCTGAATATAAAGGAAATGATAAAAAAAAAAAGGAAATTTGAGACATCAGGAAGGAAGAACACAATACACATAAATGTGGTGGAAATATAATAGGTTTTCCTTCTTGAGTTTTCTAAAGTATGTTTGATGGTTGAAGCAAAAATTTTAATACTAATAAATATTGTTCTCACCATCTGAAAGGAAAATATTTGTCAATTCTGTTATAAATGAGGGAGAGTTGGGTTCAGTGGTACACACCTGTAATCCCAGTACTTGGAAGACTGAGACAGGAGGGTTACAGGTTTGAGGTCAGCTTCAGCAACTTAGAGCAACCCTAAGCAACTTAGTGAGACCCTATTTCAAAATAAATAATGGCTGGGGGCATAGTTTGGAAATAAAATGCCCCTGGGCTCAGTCCCTAGTACCAAAAAAAATAAATAAATAGATATAAAGAGAGTTAAAGCTTCTATACTTCATTCAAATAGAATTATACTAGTAGACTGAAAATTTATTTGTATATAATGAAGTACATAAAAAACCACTAACAAAGTATGATTTTTTAAAAAGTGAGTAAATCAAATAATTGAATATACACAAAATTGAGACCCCAGAAAGAGAAGTTAAGAGAAAATAGAGCAAATTTTTTTGAAGAAATACTGGCTGAGAATTTTCTAAAACTGGTGACAGACACAAACCACAAATCTAAAAATGCTTAGAGAACATCAAGCAGGATGAAAACAAAAACAAACAAACAGAACTCCCTGTCTCTGCATATCACATTTAACCTGCATAAAATAAATGACAAACAAAAGTTTGAAGTCAACTGTGTTGAGCCAGTGTAACACACTTTACTACCAAGGAACAAGGGAGAATTCACAAATGGCTTCTTATAGGGTACCATGCAAGTAAAAAAGAACAGAGTGACATTTTTAAATTCTTGTGGGGGTGGGAAGAACAGTTAACCCAGAAATCTGTAGACCTAGTAAAAATATCCCACCAACATTACAGAGAAATAAAGACTTTATCAGGACAAAATAAAAAACATGAAATAATTTATTGCTAGCCGACTTGTTCTGTATAAACATTTAAGGAAGTCCTTTAAACAGAAAGAATATAAGGTAGGCAAGAAAATTTGAAAAACCAATGAAAGCATCAGAAATGGAATAAGTTAAGGTAAAATGTAACCTATTGCCAATTGTGAATCATGTAACTATAAATATAGATACACATGTGTTGGTCTGATAGTTTGGTTTCCATTCTTTTGGGTAGATACCCAGTAGTGGTATTGCTGGATCATAAGGTAGGTTCATTCCCATTCGTCTGAGGATCCTCCATACTGTTTTCCAAAGTGGCTGCACTAATTTGCAATCCCACCAACAATGTATTAGGGTTCCCACTTCTCTACACCCCCGCCAGCATTTGTTGCCATTCTGATTGGAGTTAGGTGAAATCTCAAGATAGTTTTGATTTGCATCTCTCTGATTGCTAATGATGTAGAACATTTCCTCATATTTTTAATTCCTCCAATATATAACTGGGTAAAGCATAATAAATAATGTTTTGTGTAGCACATGTTCAATTTTAAATTCATGACGACAATGGAACAAAGTAGGGGGGGAAGTAGCTGAGAATATACTGTTATTGTATATGTGCAGGGAAATGTTAACATAGTATGCTTCAGACTGGTGGCTAATACAAGTAGATGAAGAGGGCACTTCACCTCTGTGATATCTTTCCTTAAAAATCATAACCCTAATCTATTAGTGAGAAAACATTAACCAAATCCAAATTGTGGAACATTCTCCAAATATTTGATCAATATATTTTAAAACTCTGAAGACAAAAAACAAGGAAAGAATGAGAAACTTCTACAGATCTGAAGAGACAATGGAGACATGACAACTAACTGTAATGCAGTTTCATGAATGGAATATTGGAACAGAAAATGGACATTGGGGGAAAAAACTGGTAAAATGAAAATAAAGTTTGCGTAAATTATAAGTGCTATTGTCCCAATGATAGTTTCTTACTTTTGGTAATGTAGGATATAACATTACATATAGCAGTATTTCTTCTTGTTGTTGTTTGTTTTTTTCCATTATTGTCCAAGATCCTTTTTAGACTTTTTTTTTTCTAATCTCTTGCTCTTGTGAAATTTTAATACCACAACTCTACTATTTATCTGTATAATACCACAGCTATATAGCTATATCTGTTTATGTACTATGGCTATCATGGAGTAATATAACCCCTCACCCCTCCATTGAGAATGCATGGTATACACATGCATTGCCCTTGCAACTTATCTGTAAGAATAATTTTTTCCAAAATTAAAAGTATACTTTTAAAACACCTCCAACCCAAGGTACCAATAAAAGTGTATTTTCTCAATCTGATAAAGCACATCTATGGAGAACATGTAGCTTATTGGTGAAATATTGAACATTTCCCTCCTCATACCAGGAATAAAGTAAACATGTTTGCTTACATCAATTCTGTTGAGCAAATTACTGGAGGTTTTAGATTATATCATAAAGGAAAAGTTATAACATTTGGAAAGGAAGGAGTAAACTTGTCTTTATTTTCAGAGGACAGGCACATTGTAGATTTGTGTGGCAAAACTATGATAGTTGCTTGGAGATTTAGACTGTGAGAAGAGACTCATTACAACAGTTAGCTTGGTTGTTTGTTCAACATGGGAATAAGATCTAAAAAGTGAGTTGTTGATCTTTTTCTGCTTGTTTAGTGCAAAAATTACAGAGTGAGTTTACACAAATTAAGATGGCTAAATCAGTAGGTGATACAATATTATGGGACCACCATTGTGTATGTGATCTATCATTGACCAAACTATTGTTATATGGAACCTGGTTGTATTCCATTACCATTTGCTTTGTTCAGTTCAGCTATTTTTTGGTTTGCTGTACTTAGCAATCTTTGTTTTTTCTCTTAGCGTACATCGGTGAAGGATTCCTGGCTATACAACATGCCGTGGATAAGGCCATCATGCTGTATCATAGCAGCTCTGATGCACAGACACTGTTTAATGATGTCAGCATTTTTGTTCAGAAATTTCCATACCCAGTGACTTATCGAGATTTCTTCTATATTTTTGCTGTTCTTTTCATCCCTATAGTAATCATATGTATCTTCTCTATGAATCATCTTGTCCTACTTCAGTCCATTGTGTGGGAAAAGGAAAACCGATTGAAGGTAACTCCATTTTTTCTGGGGTAGACAGAGCTTCCATAGAAATTTTTAAGTCTGTAGGGAATATTTATGTAGAGGGTTGGATTATTTTTATATACTCAAAATTTATAAATATTTATGTTTAAATAGCAGTTAAGTACTGAGAATTTATCTCTTGGCAGTTCTCTACAATTTTGTTTTTATTGGAATTCTTGGTATGATTTTCAGTTTTAGTTATAAAAAACTACTTCAAAAAGTCTTATGAGCCTTGCATGGTGGTGCACACTTGCAATCCCAGTACTTGGGAGGCTGACACAGTCAGCCTCCACAACTTAGCAAAGACCTCCATACTTTAATGAGATCCTATTTTAGAATAAAATAGGTCTGGAGGTGTAGCTCAGAGGTAAAATGCCCCTGTTTTCAATCTCCCATAAAACACACACACACACACACACACACACACACACACGTATAGCAATTTAAGTGTCAAATGCCCTAAAATGTCTCTGAAATGAAGAAATAATTATCTGGACTCTTAGAATTATATACAGATTAATTTGGTTATAAATCCATTCCAAGATTCTATGAATCTTATTTTGTTTTACCTGTTCCTTTTTTTAACTTCAATTAACAAGAATTATTTTTGTTGCAGGTAACATTTTTATTGGTGTATTGTAATCATACGTCTTTGTTACGTACATGCTGATAGAGGCATGCATGCATACATCGCTCATTTAACTCTTCCCCAATTCCCGCCCCATTCCCTCCCCCCTCCCTCCTACTCATGTTTGGTTTAGTGATTGACTTTGATATGTTTGTACACATGTACATCATGTGCATTAGAGGTTTCACACACACACACACACACACACACACACACACACACACATAACCTTTAGTTAAGTGACCTTCTTTGCTCATCTTCTCCTTCTTCATCTAGAGTCCCTCTTAAGACCTACTTTCTCCCTAGCTTCTGCATATTAGGGAGAGCATCTGATTTTTTTTTACTTTTCGTGACTGAGTAATCTCACTTAACATAATGTTTTCCAGTTCTCTCCAAGAAAATTACATGATTTTCTTCTTTATGGCTGAGTAAAATTCCATTGTGTATATATCTCATAGTTTTTAATCCGTTCATCTGTTGATGGACATCTTGGCTGGTTCCATATTTGGGCAATTGTGAATTGTGAGGCTTTAAACAAAGATATACATGCATTAGTCTGGTAGTTTGGTTTCCACTATTTTGGGTAGATACCCAGAAGTGGTGTTGTTGGTAGGTTCATTCCCATTTGTCTGAGGATCTTCCATATTGTTTTCCAAAGTGGTTGCACTAATCTGCAATCCCACCAACAATGTATTAGGGTTTACACTTCTCCACACCCTCGCCAGCATTTGTTGTTATTTGTGTTTTTAATGATTGTCATTCTAATTGAGATTAGGTGAAATTTCAGTGTAGTTTTGATTTGCATCTCTCTGGTTGCTAATGATGTTGAACATTTCCTCATACATTTATTGGCCATTTGTATTTCTTCTTTTGTGAAGTGTCTATTTAGATCCTTTGCCCATTTCTTGATTGGGTTATTTGTTTTCTTAGCTATGAGTTTCTTGAGTTCTCTGTATATCCTAGGTATTAGTCCTCTATCAGAAGAGTAAATGGCAAAAAATTGTCTCCCACTCTGTGGGCTCTCTGTTGAGGTTCTTGATCGTTTCCTTTGCTGCACAGAAACTCTTCAGTTTAATGCAGTCTCATGTATTGATCTTCCTTTGAGTTGATTGTGCTTTTTGGGTCTTGTTGAGAAAGTTTTTACCTGTATCTATGTGTTGAAGTGTTGGGCCTATGCCCTCTTCAAGTAGCTGCAAGGTCTCTGGCCTGACTTCCAGGTCTTTGATCCACCTTGAGTTGACTCTTGTGCAGGGTGAGAAAGTGGGGTTTATTTCCATTTTCCTGCAGATGTTTAACCAGTTTTGCCAACACCATTTGCTAAAGAGGCTATCTTTTTTCCAGTGTGTATTTTTGGCTCCTTTGTCAAAAATCAATTGACTATAAACATGTGGGTCTGTTTCTGAATCTTCTATCCTGCTCCATTGGTCTATGTGTCTGTTTTTGTGCCAATGCCATGCTGTTTTTATTACTGTGGCTTTGTAGTAGAGTTTGAAGTCAGGTATTGTGATACCTCCTGCATGGTTCTTGTTGCTAAGAACTACTTTGGCTATTCTGGGCTTTTTGTTGTTCCATATGAATTTAATGACCAATTTTTCTATGTCTGTGAAGAGTGACCTTGGTAATTTAATGGGTATTGCATTGAATCTGTAAATCACTTTTGGGAAAATGGCCA
>PVLC010042256.1:0-13036 GCA_004027655.1 Graphiurus murinus
CACACACACACACACACACACACACACACAAAGAAAAGAAAAGAAAAGAAAAAGGAAATGCCAATTAGTTTTTAAATGTGTGACACGCTTAGACCTGTGCTGGCGTGAGGTAACTGAGGTATATAAGATTCCAGTTTGAGATTTAATGGAAAACATCTCTCTCAATGTGCTTGATTGAACCTGTACCTGCCCTTGTCTGTGCTCCCATGGCTGGATATTACATAGTATAGGAATGAGTCAGCAATCAGACCAATTGACCCTGGTTTTGTTAAAACCCTGAGTTTTATGCTCTGAGAGAGAGCTTCCGCAGGGTGGGAATAGAAGGAGCCTCATGAGGTAGTCAGGTTCTCCAAACTCCTCCGAGTCGTCTTCAGAGACCATGCTGCAGCCTGTCATCAAAAGTTGTATTTAGTGGTCAGCTGCAGCTTGACCAGGTCAGCCCTCAGCTTGTGGAACATGGTGGACTTGCAGGTTTGGTCAGTTGTGTGGCTGGCTGTTCACTTTCTTGTGCCATATACTAGTTGGGGTTGTGCCCTGTGTAGTGACCTAGGATGTTTGCCACTTGGGCGGTATTGCTGCAGAAAGGAAAGCCCCTGGCTCTGTGCTGGGGCTGTTCTTGTTGAAGTTGAAGCTACCCCATCAGGTGTACTCCATTTGAAGGTGGTGGCATTAGTGCTCACCCTGCGCCGCAGTTTCCTGGAGTCCCCTCCTCTGCTGTGGACCTTCCTACACCATTTTCCATTTGGCTTGCTGCTCTTCATCATAAGACTCATCTTCCTTCCTGTGATCTGGGTTCTGCCTCCTGGGCATCCTGGCCTGAATTAAAATAAACCAGTCATGTGAACAGGTGCTCATTTAGTATACTTTCAGGACTTAAATGCTTCACAAGAATGAAATTATATCCAAAATCACTGACCATGCCGAGCATGGTGGCATCTGTGCCTGCAGGCCTCACAACCCTGGAGGCTTGGGCAAGAGGACTGCAAGTTTCAGGCCAGCCTGGGCAATTCAGGGAGACCCTGTCTCAAAGTAAAAATAAAAAGCGCTGGGGATGTAGCCCAGTGATAGAGTGCTTTGGGTTCAGTCCCTCTTACTTAAGAAACAAAAACAAAGTCATTGACCAGATGATTTTGAGTGTGCACAGTTGTTCTGATCCGCCTGGATGATGATTGCCTTACTCATTTGTTGTTGGCATTGTGTGAAAATAGAAAAGCTGAACAAGGAAACCTAGGGAGCTTTCTTAGCCCTCATGTCATCCCATGTTTACTGTGAACCTCCAGCTAGGTTTGTGCATGCAGTAGGTGACCTCTCAGTCAACATGCCTGATGTTTTTGTCCCTCCTCAGGTATATGGTGCAGTGGCCCGGAGCTCGCATTCTGCGGCGCCAGGAGCTAGACGCCTTCCTGGCTCAAGCACTGTCCCCCAAACTCTATGAGCCTGACCAGCTGCAGGAGCTCAAGGTAACATGTCTGCTTTGCCTCATCGTCTTAGGGAGCATTGATTGCTTTGGATTGGGGTATAAGGCAGCTAGCCCTCACCAGGCAGAAGGGCTCAGTGCTCTAAACTAATGCTCCTAATTTGATGTGAATTGAGAGCCTTCAGGGCAAAAGGGACATTCCTGTCCGGTTATGGATTTTGCCATCCCCAGTTGGAAATGAACAATTCCACTTTTACAGAGAAGAATTTCCCCTTGTTTACCAGTGGGTGTTTATTCTTATTTTTCACATCAGGAAATAAACTTCTCTTTTTTATTTTAGGAGGAGATTCCAAACCCTGGGAGGGCTTGATCTTTAGAATTTTCTAGCATCTAGACAGGATTCTTTTTCTTATTTCATTCCATTGCTCCTAGTTTCAACTTTAGTTTTCTCTAAAGATTATTCCTTACCCTTCTCGTATTAAATGGACCCTTTTTAAGAAAACCACTTGAAGAGCAGTGTTACACCATCACCCCCAGGCCCGTATTAGTCAGCATTTAACCTCATGTTCCTTTTAATTTTGCCTTCCTAGTAATTCTTTTTGTTCTTTGTTTTGACAATATTTTCTGTTAAGTTGTCACCCAATTTTTTAGTGTGTATATCTTTTTCAGTGCACTTTTATTAGTTGCTGTGTTCACATGATTGTAATTCCTTTCTAATTTCTATATTACATGTTAGAAAGTTCAAGACTTTCCCAGGTTATCTAAAACTTATAGGTCTACCTTTTCTTTTTAATACACTTTTCTTTTTATCTTTGCTATCAGTAACTTATTTTTTTAACACACCTTCATTTGTAACCAGTTAATCGCTTTGACAAAATCGCCTTCGCTTTTAGTTCTTTTTCTGTTCTTTATGAACCATCTTTTCCCTGCAGAGGAATTTTAGACTCGCTTTAGAGATTTTCAGTATCTGACAGATGGTGCTGAATAAATTTCTGGTTTTCCCCAAAATTATTGTGTTAAATTGCATAATTTGGTGTCAAGTGGAGCTTGCCTTAATACAAAGCCCCCACAAATTGTGTTCTTTACTTTGTGGATCAAGCTTTTCTGTTTGCCAGACAGAGATTGTGACTGTCTTTAATGCTTTTGTTTTCGGTGTCAGGCCCTCCCTGGGCCACCGCCGGCTGTCCTCGCTGCAGGCTGTGCTTTGGGGGGTGGAGACACTTTCCTAGAGTGGTGCCACACTCTACCTCTACTCCTGTTTCTCTTGTATAGATTATTCCTTCAGTATTGACATCCCAGTTCTGAAAATCAGACCGCCAGGGACCAGGTATGCCCGCCAAGCCTATTCACCATCCACCTCCTTTACCCAAGTCCATCTTCTCTCCCATGCCCTGTCATTTTCGGATCCACATGCAGGGTGTCACTTTTGGAAACCAGTCATGCACAGCTTTCATGGGGCTCCTTTGAGTCTTAGTGTTCATGGTTTTCTCCTGATTCTTCATCTAAGGCAGGATGTTTCTAGATGTGTGAGAGAGACGCATCCCCTGTGCAGGTGCCGCCCTGGGTCTTACTGCATGGAGATCTCCAGCCCTGCTTACCAGCACAGCCATACCAGGAGAGCGCCATTGCCAGAAACAGTAAATGTTCTGGAAGAGCTATGGAGGAAAGCAGCGTTTGAGCAAGGGAACCCAGTTGATTTTTTGTTGTTGTTATTGTTGTTTTTAAGAATTAAAGATCCTCTCAGCAATCAGATTGAGAGTTGATAGGGATAATCCTTGTTTCAGTGCTACCCAAATTCCTCTGCTGACCTGAGGGTTCCAAAATTCAGTGCTGGAAAGTTAAATTATAAGCTGCCTTTTCATCTGACCGCCGACGTTTTCTGGCACATGAAAAGCGGTGGTGGCGCTGCTCCGTGAGAGGCTGTTGAAGACACAGTCTCTTCTTGACTGTCACTACTGCTGGCCCAGTGCCTTTGCTCAGGGTGGGATCACACAGACTTACGCTCTCCCATCAGTGCCCCGTGCACGCTTGGCCGTTAGAAGAGACCTGGCTCTGACAGCGTGGACTCTTGTTAGCATTTCTGCTGGGGGTTGAGTGGGAAGAGACACTGCAGCCATTACCTTAAATGAATTTGTTCGAATTGCATGTCATCCACGCTTTCTCTGTCCGCCATGTTCATGAATAATGGAGAGTGTTCTGTGTGGCTCCTGAACACCTGTGACAGTGATTGATGACCCTCATTTTTTTCCCCATTATATTTTTTAAGCACGTCTCCTAGGTTACCAGTGTGAATGTAATTATGAAGGCAAAATTAGCCCAGAGCCTGGGTTTCTAGAAGGGCAGATGAAGGATGAAGAGGAGGAACTTTGTACAGTTGTAGTATTTGTCCTGTTTCTTCTCCCTTGTTCTTGCCATTCCTATAATTGCCTTCAACTCTTCTGACGGTTCCACATGCCAAGTGGCAGGATATAAAAGATGAAAAATGAAGAGCTTTAAAGGCAGTATTAGGGGTATGCAACATGTTTGTGACACCTGTAAGGATGATTTTGCATATAGGTTAATATGACAAATAAAAGTAAGAGTCCGTCGCCCAGTAATTAGAAGTTAGACAAAATCACTTCATTGGAACTTGGTTCTAGAGGTACTTGGGCAGACATTAAATTCCATATTTTTATTTCCTATAAAGTCAGAATTTTTTGTCTGTTTCTCTAGCTGAGGAACTTTGGATAATGTTGAATATTTTATCTGATTGGTATAAGAGAAATGAGATTACAGTGAATATTGCAGACATTTCTAGAGTCCAGGTTTGGGTTCAGCCAATCCTTAGCTCTGTCCTTGAGTTCTGTGACCATTTGTACAGCAGAGTACTATTAAAATCCCTTCTAGCCGGGCGTGGTGGCGCACACTTGTAATCCTAGCATTCGGGAGGCTGAGACCGGAGGATCCGGGTTCGAGGCCAGCCTCAGCTACCTAGTGAGGCACTCCGCAACTTAGTGAGACTCAGTTTCAAAATAAAGAATAAAAAATAGGGCTGGGGGTATAGCTCGGAGGTAGAATGCCCCTGAGTTCAATCCCCAGTACCGCAAAAAAAAAAAAAAAATCCCTTCTATCTAGATAAGTATAGTGGTGCACACCTGCAATCCCAGTATTTGGGAGGCTGAGACAGGAGGAGCACAGGTTTGAGGCCAGCCTCAACAACTTAGTGAGACCTTATTTCCAAATAAAAATAAAATAAAATAGGGCTGGGAGTGTAGTTCAGAGGTAGAAGGCCCCTGGAATCCATCCCCAGTGCCAAAAGGAAAGAGAGAGAGAGAGAGGAGAAAAGAAAGAAGAAATCCCTGTGTCCCTCAGGTGTTGAGGTGGGAATGAGATACTGCACATAAAAATAAATGTTAAGAAAGGCCATGTCTGATGCATATGCACTAAGTTCCTCATAAACATTACATACATTTAGAGAAAGAAAACCATTCAATATGTTTTAAAAATTGTTTGAAGGAAGCAAAATATATACAGCAATAGACATTTTAAGAACTTCTCTTTGTTAATCTGGGTGTGATGGTGCACGCCTGTAATCCCAGTAGTTGGGAGGCTGAGACAAGAGAATCATAGGTTGGAGGCCAAGCCTCAGCAATTTAGTTAAGACCCTGTTTCCAAACAAACAAACAAAAGTGCTGGGGGTGTAGCTCAGAGGTAGAATGCCCCTTAGTTCAATCTGCAGTTTAAAAAAAAAAACCTCTTTCTTAAATTAATGGTAGTTGTCATTACTAAAACTAAAATTATTTTGAAATTGTAAATATAGATTTCATTTTTATTAATTAATAAATTAATTTATTTATTTTTGTGGTACTGAGAATTGAGCCCAGGACCACTGTACTATCAAAGTACAACTCAAGCCATTTAATTTATGTTTATGTATGTATGTATGTATGTATGTATGTATTTATTTATTTATTTATTTCAGTACTGAGAATTGAACCTTCAAGAGGCATTCTTCTTCCAAGCTATACCACCAGCTTGATTTTATTTCTTATTTGGAAACAAGGTCTCGCTAGGTTGCTGAGAGCCTTCCTAAGTTGCCAAGGCTGGCTTTGAATCTGTGATCCTCCTGTCTCAGCCTCCTAAGTACTGGGATTACAGTCATGTGCCACTGTACCTGGCTTATTTTTAAATTTTGAAACAGGGTTTCTTGCTAAATTGCCCAGATTGGCCTTGAAACTGCAGTCCTCCTGTCTCAGCTTCCCAAGTACTAGAATTATGGCATGTGCCATCACACTGGCAACATCATTTTTTAAATCTATAAAAAAAATACGGTCCAAGCTGGTGTGGTATACACCTGTAATCCCAGTACTTGGGAGACTGAGACAGGAGGATTTCAGGTTTGAGGCCAGCCATAGCAACTTAGTGAGACCCTGTTTTAACTAAAAATAAAAAGGGGAGCCAGGCGTGGTGGCGCACACTTGTAATCCCAGTACTTGGGAGGCTAAGACCGGAGGATCCAGGTTCACGGCCAGCCTCAGGTATTTAGGCTCTCCACAACTTAGGGCTGGGGGTGTAGCTCAGAGGTAGAATACCCCTGGGTTCCATCTCCAGTACAATAAATGAATGAATGAATGAATGAATGAATGAATGAATGGGTTGAGGGGTATAGCTCAGAGGTAGAATGCCCCTGTGCCCTGGGTTCAATCCCTAGTACCAAAAACAAAAACAAAGGTCCAGCCAGGCATGGTGGCTCCCAGTACTCCCAGTACTTGTACTTGGGAGGTTGAGATAGGAGGATCAGAAGTTCAAGGCTAGCCTCTGCAACTTAGTGAGATCCTGTTTCAAAAAAATTAAAATAATTTACAGGGTTAGGCTAAAATAAAATAATTCTGAGGCGTTAGGATTAGCGTCTAGCTTGAAGGTAGAATGCCCCCAGGTTCAATCCCCAGTACCCTCCCCCCAGATATAGTCCATCAACCAGTGTTGAGACCAATTGAACTAATTTGTGTATGTTTACATACAGTGCAGTCTTGCTCTCTTCCTTCCATGTTGTGTGCATCTGCCGAGGATTCTTAAACTCCGCTTGTAGGTGGCAGTTTGCCTGGACATTAGGCAGTAGGGGATTGTATCTGACATGACCCGCAGCAGCCCATGAGCAAGCGGTGCCTGCAGGCTGCTGCCCAGGTGGGCAGCATGGCACTGTGCGGAGTCTGGATAGGTGCAGTGGTGGACTGGGATCGATGTGGTCTCACCTGATTAGAAAGGCTTTGTGGTCCCTCCTGCAAAGCAAGGACCAGGGGATCAGTGTCCCTGGCGGCAGTGCTCACTCAAGCTGCCTCTGCTTTGCCATGGTCCCCAGGGTCAGCTCCCCATCTCTGCTGTGAGGATTCTCCTTCCTCTATGTAGCTCAGAGATGGAGTGGCTGGGTTCTAAACACACACAGTGCTTTTCCTCCATTTTGTTCCAGTTGGACCCTCTCTCTCTCCACGTTGCACATAAGAGTAGATCTAGTTCCATCACCCAACCCCATCTGCTTCCCAGCAGCTGCATGGGGGAGCAGGAGCCAGTGATGTGCAGGAGGATTGGGAAGTAGAGACAAACTGCCTTATACATTCACCAACAGCCTTGTTTTGGAAGTTTAGTTGCATTGGCTTCAAATTTTTAAAAAGGTTGGAAAGCAGCATTAGCCCAAAATGGGAAACAGCAGGAAATAGCAGTTAATCACAGGTTTCATCAGCATTTGGCACAAAAATGATCTTTCTTTCTCTTTCATGCAAACCATTTTGCCTGCCACATTTAGGCATTACTTAGCTTGACTCCCCAAAAAGACTGAGTTCTAGAGAAGCCATTGAGGTGGGAAGGCAGAAATGAGAGCAGAGTTAAACCTTGTCCTGGACAAGCCACAAACCAGACCCTTCACAGATGGCCAAGCCGGGCGTGGTGGCGCACGCTTGTAATCCCAGCATTCGGGAGGCTGAGACCAGAGAATCCGGGTTCGCGGCCAGCCTCAGCTACCTAGTGAGGCACTCCACAACTTAGTGAGACTTGGTTTCAAAATAAAGAATAAAAAATAGGGCTGGGGGTGTAGCTCGGAGGTAGAATGCCCCTGAGTTCAATCCCCAGTACCGCAAAAAAAAAAAACACAGATGGCTAGGAACAGAGAGGGCCATGATAGGTGCCAAGCTCACCAGGGGAAGCAGTGTGTGCAAATCCCATCCCAGCGGTACGTGTGGTTGGAGCAGTGTTCTTGCACTGTTTCTGTTGTTTCCTTCTTTCCTTTATAAGCTAGCCATGTCTCTTCGAACATTTTGACAGTTTGATTAATGAGTTGCTATCTGAAACATTAACAGAAAATAACAAAGTACAGCCAGGTGTCGTGGCCCAGGCCTGTAATCCCAGTACTTGGGAGGCTGAGACAGGAAGATCACAGAGTCAAGGACAGCCTCAACAGGTAGTGAGATGCTCATCAACATAGCAAGACCCTGTTTCAAAATAAGAAAATAAAGTTAAATAGACCGGGTGTATAATCGAAGATAGAATGTCCCTGGGTTCAATTCCCAGTACCACAAGCAAAATACCAAGGTCCAAATTTATTTCAAAACAAAATTATACCCAGTAATTTTCTAATATGGTTACTTGAAAAGTGGCAAACTTCAGTGAGTGCCTTATTGACACCTTCTGTTGATACCTGGCAGTGCTCAGAACTGAAGTGTTGAGTTGTCTCATGAAGGGACTTGGGACTCTGGGCTGCTGAGGAGATATACCCCATTGGTCCCTTTGTCACATCCAGCCTTAAATACCCCCATGTGATGATGTATAAGGGCCAACCTGAAATATCTCAGTCTGATCACAAAACTTGCTCAACTTAAATGTGTTAGGTAACATAGCAAGTGCCGCTATTTAAAGAAAACCAGTGCTGGTCAGCTGAGGCAATAATAGGACCAGCTAGTGCTGCTTGTGGGTCAAAGAGGGATCTCTGTTCACTTTGGAGAGTCTTAGCAGTAGAACGGCAGGAGAACACTGCCATATGGTCACTCCATGGGAATTTCTCTTTTCAATTTAAAGATTGAGAATCTCGACCCCCGAGGAATCCAGCTGTCGGCTCTCTTCATGAGTGGAGTGGACATGGCCTTGTTTGCCAATGATGCGTGTGGACAGCCCATCCCCTGGGAACACTGCTGTCCCTGGATGTATTTTGATGGGAAGCTCTTCCAGTCTAAGCTCCTCAAAGCCAGCCGAGAAAAGACCCCACTCATTGACCTCTGTGATGGTCAGGTATGTTGGGGGACAGGACGGCATCTCTGAAGGCAGACGCTACACGTGAGTTAAGTCCATCACGAAACCGAGAGTGCCCAGCCAGCGTGACTGAGCTCCCCCTGGGGACTCCGCATGAGCCCACTCATTGTAGACCATTGAGTCAGGTGCTAGCACTCCCGGAGTTGGAGTGAGCTGTTGCCCTGGGATGCTCGAGGTCCTTGCCCTCAGCACCCAGCCTTGTTCCCTGTGGGTTTCTGTCTACAGAGTCCTCATTGAATACAGAGTGATCGCTTGTGGCCCCCAGCCCTGTCACTCACTGTGGGAAGCCTCTCCAGTGCAAGACATGTCAGGCCGTACATCCACTTCCCCACACCTGGTGCCACTCCAGCATGGCGGGGGATGGGATGGGGGTGGGTCACATTATACAGTGAAGTTACCAATAAAAAGGACAGAAACGCAAACCATGTGGAGCTGAGTGGTTTGTGGGAAGCACATCTCAGCTCCACACAGGTGTGCTGATGGCCAATAGAGTTCCTAAGTATTGTTTTGGAGTTCCCAAATAAACATCAGTAAGGAGAGGAGCATGAGGATGGAGGACTTCCACAGCCCCTGACTGCTCTGGATGGGCCAGTGCTCCTTCCTGTCTAGTTAAAACACTGAGTGACATTTTCTCCTGCGGCTCTTGGCTTCCAGGCTGAGCAGGCTGCCAAGGTGGAGAAGATGCGGCAGAGCGTCCTGGAGGGGCTCAACTTCTCTCGGCAGAGCCACCCACTCCCCTTCCCACCACCTCCCGCTCTGCCCTTCTACCCTGCGTCAGTGTACCCTCGGCACTTCGGGCCCGTCCCCCCTTCTCAGGGCAGGGGCAGAGGCTTTGCGGGTGAGTATCGAGTCAGATGCGTCCGGAGGGGCCTGCTGGTGGATCCCTTGCTTGCTGGGCTGAGGCTGGGTGATCATAGGTCTTGGGAAGGTCACAGCAGTTTTTCAAGTTAGCAAGGAACAAGCTGGACACCACAGGTGAAGGCGAGAAAGGAGAGGGGGGCTCCCCACAGCTGACCATTCTGCTTGTGGGAAAGTAAATCCATGTGGGTCAGAGAAAGCCATCTTGCAGCACCCATATCCCACGGCCGGCACCATGTTGAGGCACCTTCTGCAAGAAGGTGGCCTGCAGTGCTGCCCGAGGGTGATGGGTACAGGCCGTTGAGTGGCTGGAGGAGCCGGGAGATCCCGCCCCTGCAGCTGAAGGGGCAGAGTCTGTGCCTGGTCTCATGCCTGGCAGGGCCCCCTGACCCCATCCCTCATGCTTCTCCTCTGTCTTTCTCCACCCTGGGTCCCACAGGAGTCTGTGGCTTTGGAGGCCCCTATGGGGAAACAGTGGCAACAGGTCCTTACCGTGCCTTCCGGGTGGCAGCAGCATCGGGACACTGCGGAACCTTCTCAGGCAGTGACAGCAGCAGGACTAGCAAGTCCCAGGGCGGTAATTATACCCACACCCCTCCCAGAGCATCTGCCTGCCACACTTCTCTGCTCTAGCATCAGGTCTTTCCTCCCTGACTGTCCTTGTGAGCCACCTCCTCCACCAGAGTGCCTTCTCATGGGCCCCTGACTGGCCCCCGCCCTCGGGTCTCTGTCTCAGGTGGCCTCTGGTGGACCTCTCTGAGTGTCCACCTAGAGCAGAGCTCCCCGGGCCCTGGGCGGCCTGACCTGTGCCTCCTCATGGGGCCATCTCCAGGTGGCGACTCTTGGTGATGGTGCTCGCTCTTGTAGAAGATGGTGATGGCACAAAATAAGGAGGCTATAACAGTTTGTTTCATAGAAACATTTTTAAAGATTGAGTGTCAAGTATATAAATGTTAGTTTACTGTAAATTCCTGTTGCTTCTTGTTTCCTTTGTGTTGATAACATTCAGCTTCAGCAGTAGGATCTTGTGATGCTGCTGTCATTTGAAGCCTGCAACTTCAGCATTGTTCTCGTCCCATGTTTTGGGGCCACAGGACTAAATCTGGCCATCAGGTCACATTGCAGGAGCATCTGACACATCCAGAGTACTGTTAGGATAGGCAGGCTTTAGGCCAACAGTAGGCATGGTGTATGCAGAAAGAAGATGTACAGAGGCAACTGTGGACCATCTGCAGCAGAGGTCCTGCGCCTTCCTCAGTCCCCAGCTTCCCCCAGGGCTTTTCTGCCCTGTAGCTGCTCCTGCAGAGCGAGGCCTTTCGTGCTCTGCTGCTCCGTGTGCCTCAGCTCCTTGCAGAGCCTGCACCCCAGAGCAGACATGCCAGTGAGGAAGGACAGAGAGGGGAGGGCAGGCTGCTCTGCATGTACATGGTAAGGAGGGCACAGGAACCTGCTTCTGGACCTCCTTACAGTCAAGTCTGAAATTCGGGCCTGCACCACCCCACCTGATAGCCACATTACCGCTGAGCACTTCGGCCATGGCCAGCAAGGGCACACCAGATTATTTTGTTTGTTTTTGGTGATGGGATTAAACATAGGCGTGTTCTACCTCTGAGCTATACCCCCTCCCTGTTTTATTTTTCATTTTGAAACGGTCTCGCTAATTGTTGACTGGCCTAAAACCTGTAAACCTCCTGTCTCAGCCTCCCAAGTACTGGTATCACAGGTGTGCACCACTGCCTATGGCTCCTCACAGACTTTAAAGATGGAAAAATGGACAGAAAGGACAACCGTTAACTTTTTAATCTTGATTACATGTTAAAATAATATTTGGGATATATTGGGTGAAATAAGATATATTATTAAAACTTACTTCATCCATTTCCTTGTACTTTTTTCGTGTGGCTCCTAGTAAACAGAAGCCCATTGTGGATCTCAGTTGGCTACTGCTAAGGCGGCCACTGTGGTGGCCACAGCACCTGACAGCACGACAATGGGAAGTTTATGACAGTCCATTTCCCCCAGAAAACAAGATGTTTGGGTCTCCGTTTCTTCTGATCTGAAGTCATGGTATCGGTTAGCAGATTGAGTTTTTTGTTTGTTTGTTTGTTTGTTTTTTGTGTTTTGTAGTAGTAGGGATTGAACCCAAGGGCATTCTACCTCTGAGTTACACCCCCAGCTCTATTTTATTTTTTGTTTCAAAACAGGGTCTGGCTAGGTTGCTGAGAGTCTCCCTACATTGCTAAGGCTGGCCTCAAAACTGATCCTCCTTTCTCAGTCTCCCAAATACTGGGATTACAGGCATGCGCCACCACCTCCAGCTGAGAGTTTTCTTAGGTCAGAAAACTTTAGGATATGCAAGCTACCTGTAATTAATAGAAGTTAAGTAAACTTAGTATTTAGAGTTCTGCATAAGGAAATTATAATTTAATAGTACATTAAGATTGGGCATGGTGGCACATGCTTGTAATCCCAGTACTTGGGAGGCTGAGACAGGAGGATTGCAGATTTGTAGCCAGCCTTACCAACTTAGTGAGATGCTCTGCAACTCAAAATAAAGAATAAGATAAGCTGAGTATGGTGGCGCATGCTTATAATCCCAGTACTTGGGAGGCTGAGACAGGAGAATTGCAGGTTCAAGGCCAGCCTCAGCAGTTTAGTGAGTCCCTCCACAACTTAGTGAGACCCTGTTTCAAAAAATAAAATAAAATAAAATCAGGCTGGGGGTGTAGCTCAGAGGTAGAATGCTCCTAGGTTCGATCCTCAGTACTACAAAATATTAAAAAAAAAAAAACCCAAAAACAAACAATACATTAAGAACTATAATGTTTGGCTAAGAAAGTAAACCTGAAAGTATTACTTATAGAGAAAAGCGCATTGAGTTTGCAGAATCCCAGCTGGCATCATGGAAGGCATGCCAGATGCACCCAGAGACATGCTTTCCTGACTCTTTCTAAAAAGGCGTGTGAAGCCGGGCATGGTGGTGCATGCTTGTAATCCTAGCATTTGGGAGGCCGAGACCGGAGGATCCGGGTTTGAGACCAGCCTCAGCTACCTAGTGAGGCCCTCTGCAACTTAGTGAGACCCTGTTTCAAAATAAAGAATAAAAAATAGGGCTGGAGGTATAGCTCGGAGGTAGAATGCCCCTGAGTTCAATCCCCAGTACAGCAAATAACAATAATAATAATAATAATAATAAAATTAAAAGGCGTGTGGAGTCGGGCATGGTGGTGCACGCTTATAACGCCAGAACTTGGGAGTCTGAGACTGGAGGATCCGGGTTCTCGGCTAGCCTCAGCTACTTAGTGAAGCACTCTGCAACTTAGTGAGACCTGGTTTCAAAATAAAGTATAAAAAATGGGGCTGGGGTGTAGCTCAGAGGTAGAATGCCCCTGGGTTCAATCCCCAATAGCGCAAAAAAAATAAAAAATAAAAAGGCATGTGTAAAGCCGGGTGTGGTGGCGCACGCTTGTAATCCCAGCATTCGGG
>PVLC010042257.1:0-13024 GCA_004027655.1 Graphiurus murinus
AAAAAAAAAAGAAAAAACCTTTGCAAACACTGGCATTTGGCTGCTTTACTTCCCAGGGATTGCAGAATTGATCTCCGGAAGCAAGCCAGGACCAGCACAATAAAACAGAAGAGGGATGGTGAAGAACTGGGGTGCTGTTTTTCTCACTACTTTGTAGTCAGACTTCATTAAGGGAGATGGACTGGCTTCACCCCTTCTCCCCCACACCATTCCCGCACAAGCCTCGTTTCCCTTTGGTTTTGAAGACAGATGCGGGAAGAAGGGCTGTTGAACATTGGACTGTTTTAATCCCTCCCCAGCCACTGTCTCCTGATGTCTGAGTAAATGGTACCACCTCGGCTTCCTAACCTCTGAAGGTAGGATAAAAAGCAGACGTGAGACAGCCCCACGTGCTACTTCAGACTCAACCTGTTCCCTGGTTAAGTATTTCACAGTATGAACTCAATCAGCATCTCCTTAAAATGCTGCCATCCCAACAGCCCCGGGCAGTGTGCAGGTAGGACTTAAATTACATACTGCTGCAGACTGACTCCCCAGGGCATTCCTTGCTCTAAATCACGAGGCAGTGTGGGTTTCAAATGTCTGCATAGGTTGAGCAGAAATGTTGTCACATGGAAGTGGCACCTTTTCTGTATTGCACTTGAGGAAGGAAATGAATTGAGGAGCTGGGAGCAGGGCCGGACTAATCACACAACGTGAAAACCGATTAGTCCAGGATGAAGCCGCTGTTTTCTGTTCTGAGAGGCTAGCCACATGCAAGACCCTCCACCAGGCAATGGAGGGGGTGCAAAGGTGGCAAAGCCATGGAGCTTTCTTGACAGTTAAGCATAGAAAACATGGGTTAGTACACCAGTAACATAGTACAAGGTGGAATGGGAAACAAGAAGGATGGCTTCTGGCTAGGACAGAGCACAGACTCACAGACCCGGGCGCAGGTGAGTCACACTTCCAAGGGTCCTTGCATTTTCTTGGGCAGAGATGAGGGGAGGATCAACATGTGGACAATATTCAGCACGGGGAGAGTGAAGAGGAGGTCCGTCTATAAAATAGCAGATAATTGAGCTTGGCAGGAGAACAAGCTGTGTATTCAGTGAGAAGACAGGAAAGTCGGGGCCAGCTTGGGACAAACCTCAGATGCCCAGCTTTAAAGTTTGGAAGGCAGTAGGGAACCAGAAAAGATACTAAACACAAAAGTGACAGGATTAGAACTGCATTTGGGGAAGATTATTCTGGCAGAGAATATGGTTGAATCAAATAGGGAGAGAGCAGACATCACAGAAATAGCATTGTTTGCATTTATTCTCTTACTACCACATTAAAGAAGGCAGTTAGGAACTTTTCTTTAAAAAATATCCTAACTATAAATAACCTTCTTTTATGTAAGGAGTCATACAGTTTACACATAAAAATCTACTACTACCAGAGTGACTTGATCCTTTCTTGATTTTGTACAAAGTCCCAAACAGATGTTGGCTTATTTATTCATTTATTTTGGCACTTTGGACTGAACTCAGGGGCATTCTACCTCCAAGCTACACCCCCCAGACCTTTTTATTTTTTAATTTGAAACAAGGCTTTACTAGGTTTCTAAGAATATTGCCAAATTGCTGAGACTGCAATTGTCTTTAAGTTGCAATCCTCCTGTCTCAGCCTCTCAAGTACTGGAATTACAGGCATGTATCATCACACCTGGCTAGCTAATTTTTATTAAACTTGAATCTGACTCTGGGTCTTTCATCAATGATATGAATTTTCTGGCTAATCTAGATACCAAGAGTCATTAAATCTAAGAATCTATAATATAAAATTAAGGAAATGAAAATCTTTCTGTTTGGATTTCCATGGATACCTAAGCTTAATTATGCATTTGTGTTAATGTCTACCACTATAAAAACTTCATAAGTTATAGTGAACCCAATTAATGTGCACTAACTTCAGAGCTTCTATTATGTACCAATGTTTTGTTTATGCTTTTGTGTGTGTGTGTGTTACTGGAGATTGAACCCGGGGGCATATCTCTGAGCTCCACCTCCAGACTGATTTTTTTTATTCTTTATTTTGAAACACGGTCTCATTAAGTTGCCGAGGGCATCACTAAGTAGCTGAAGCTGGCCGCAAACCTGTTATCCTCCTGTCTCAGCCTCCCAAGTACTGGGATTGTACAAGCCTGTGCCACTTGTACATGCCCAGCTTGTTTGTACTTTAATAAATCACACAAACCTTCATTGTAGGTATTATTAACCCCTAATTTTCAGATAAGAAATCTAAAGAATCAAGAGATGAAGTACTGTGGCTATCATCAGACACCAATAAGTTCTGAAGCTAAAATTTAAACCCAGGTTTGTCCAATTGGAGTCTTGTTACAGTTCCTCCAAGCTGAAAGGATGCGTGTTTTGTGTGTAAGTTATGATTAAAACCTATTGATTGCTTTAAAATAGCTATCAAATGAATGCTTCTTTTTTTTAATCAACCTAATGGTTTATTTATATAACTATACCAATTAGAAATTCCCAGAACATCAAAGAGAAATGAACAGGAAGCCTTGAGACTTGAATGATAAGCAGCAAAATGTGCCAGATTGAAGGTCTAGCGAATATCATTGGCTACCAAAGGAGATAGCTGAAGAATGGAGGGGTGGAAATCTTCCAAGTCAGACTGAGTCATCCGGGTGGTCCCTGAAACCCCAAAGAGTTCTTCTATAGGAGACACCTGGGAGGATTCAGGGCAAATCCTCCAGCTGCTACAGTTGCTTCTCAGTTGGAAACAGCCTCTTAGTCACCAAGTATTCTGCAAAACCAGCACTTTCTCTGCACACCAGCCAGGAGCATGATTGAAAACAGTCCTGGGCCATTGTCTACACTGCCTCATGACATGCATGAGACTCTCCATGTGGAGGCTGTATGGGGAAGATGTCTGGTTGGCAAGGTCCCTCCTAGCTGCAGAGCTGGATCAGGCATGCTGTAATGAGCTTAACCATCAGCTTGTCCATATGCCTAGAACTGTCTCTAGTTGATGAGAAGCAAGAAGGACGAGGGGTTAGTCAACTTAGGTTCATATCCCAGCTATGCTTGTTTCCTTGTTGCTGTTTCATCTGCCCTAACTTTGTAGTAGGGGCAAGAATTACAAAGATCAAATGAGATCAACCAAATATATCAGTTTATTTTTGATGGGACAAGTCCACACCACCTTCATTCCTCATCAGAGCAGACTGTGGTGTCTGAAAAATGATTGTTATATTTTAAGAGGCATATCTCATTTAAGTTCTTCTACCATGAATAATTCTTTTGTTATGGGATATAAATAGAAGAAGCTTCTAGAACACTGGATTAGTTTGATGTGCTTTAGAAATTCACTCTATTTAATCTATTGGGTACTTGTGTTAATTTTTAAAGGGTTCTACTTTCTGTAAAAGATAGGAAATATGGAGCAACCTATAGCATATATTCACTTAGCCACATAAATATTTTTGGACCCTATTGCAAACTGACCTAAAACAATCTGACTGCTTAGTTTTTAGGTTCTTTTGATAAATTATGGTGGCCTCCAACAATTAAAGGTATATGGTAACTGCAATGGTTGGGATATGGTATGAATGTATTCTGTAAGCACTCGGGTATTAAAATTTAATCCCCATTGTGAGGTATCCAGAAAGCAGAAACTTAATTTGACCATGATGGTTAGAAGAGAGGTCTTTGAGAGGTGATTAGGATTAGAAAAGGTCATCAGGGTAGAGCCCCCATGATTGAATACTGGTGGCTTTACAGAAAGAGGAAGGGAAACAAGGATAAACATAAACACACGCACACACACACACACACACACACACACACTCCCTCTCTTTGACTGTGTGATGTCCTGTGTGATATCCTTTGGACTCTGTCACAATGGCCATCACCAGGTGCAGCCCCATGACCATGAACCCAAACTGTGAGCCAAAATAAAATTATTTTCTTTTTAAGTACCCAGCCTCAGGTATTTTGTTACAGTAACAGAAAAAAAGGCTAATATAGTAATGATTTGCTTATCAACCAGACTGTATACTACAATGAAAGCAAATGCCAAGCCAAATTCTGCCACATACACAAATATTCACAGGCAAAAGACACAAAAATTATCATAAAACCTGCTCTTGCAAATTTAGTAATACCTCCTCTTTGTCCTTTTAACATCTTTACCTTTGCCCTCAGTAGTACCTCAGAGACACCTCACCATACCCAGTTCATTTCCTTCCTGTGTACACAACACACACTCATTCCCCAGAATTCTTAGTGTTAACATGGGGCCATGTGACCATGCTCTTAGCTGACACATAAAATCTCTCACACAACCTACTTTCTCTTGACCTTCTACCTCAGGGGTTCATTTTGAAGATGGTGGCATTATAAGATCATATAAAGACCCAAGGTCTTTGGGTTACCATTTAGAGAAGAACAACCTAGTCCAAACAGAAATATCTACTCTGGACTTAGGATAAGTGAAAAGTAAGTTTTGCATAAAGCCACCAAAATATGGGGTTGTTTATTACAACAGGCAGCATTAATTACCCTGATTAATACAAGCACGTGCTTACATGTAGTAAGGCAGATACAACAATAGCATCAATATTCTAATGGCAGAATCAGCAAACCATGTTGGGAAGGGGGGTACAGGCAAATGAGTCTACTGTTACATGAGGGAGACAGGGCACTGGCTTGCTGCATTCCCCCATGCAAAGCTAGAGGCACATATACAATCTTCTTAGTTCATCATGTATTTCACCAGTGAAAATGTATATGTAACATAATTCATGCTAATTAACCAACTCCCCAGTGTGAATTTTTTTACAACATCATTCAAAGTCTTTCTGCAGCCACCTTTGAGAGGAGCCTGCATAGTAAAGATCTAATGAAACTAAGCAGCCCTGGAGTGTGGATTCCCCCCTAGGACAGAGGTGAAGTTCCACATATTTAACCAGTAGTATGGCATAGTCACCGAGAGATTAAAATAGATGTAAACTCTTGTGCCAGAGGGATGTCTCCTAGCTGGATTACTTCAAGCATTAACTAAGCTTCCCTAGGGTGGAGATTAAAGTAATTCACACAGCCACTGTTTATATTGAAGTATTTAAAAAATAAATCACAGACAATATAACAGGCATCTAATTCACAGCCATCACCCATTTTATTTATTTCTCTGCTCACTCTAAGAATTACAAGCAAAGGATCATGGGACCTATTCCTACATGTAAGATTAGATCAATAAAATTAGCCATCTGTCCAAGGAAGGCTTTAAATGCAGGTTATATTTAAGTATTATGTTCTCAACCGCCCAGATGTTACAGAAAAGCGCCTGCTGATACGACTCCTTTTGCACGATGTAAACTGTTAAATGGCTAATATAAACGTATTACAACAAGAAAAATAAATAGCATTAGCATTGCATTAAATCTGATTCGAGATTTTTGGGTGCCCTGTCAGCAAATACAAGTGTTAAAATTTAAATTGCTCAGGATTTGCAGAGTCAGACAAAGAATGAAATGTCAAGTGTCTTTAGGGGAATCAAGAAGGAAGAGTCTTGGAAATGAAATTAAAGCATCAGAAAATGCTTCCATGCTCACCCTGGTTGGTTAAGGTAATAACAATTACTATGATTACTGTTAGATAATGCAGGCTGAGTATCTTTTATCTGAAACGCTCATGACCAGAAGTGGTTCAGACTTTGAATGTTTTTAGATTTTAGAATATTTGCCTATATATCATGAAATATACTGGGAATGGGACCCAAGTTTGAACACAAAATTTATGTATGTTTCATATAGACTTTATAAACATTGTCTAAAGATAATTTATGCAGTATTTTTAATAACTTTGTGCATGAGACGGAGTTTTACACATGAGGTGAGGTGTGAAATTTGCTACTGTGGCCGTGCTCAAAGAGCTCTGGATTTTGGAGAATTCTGGGCTTCAGATTTTCAGCTTGGGGGTGCTCACCCTGTAACATCCTATCCTTAGGTAGAAGTTTGGCTCCTTCAAAGGCCTAGTCGGCTTTATTTCCTTTGGATCTTACAATAAGCTGGTGGGTTATCTGGGGGAAGTGGAGGCTTTCATTTCTTCTGCTAGCTGAAGAAATGGAAGAATCATTAGTAGGAGGTGGACTGGGCCTGGTCTATCTTTCTAGGTCACTGATATTACTCCCAATCTACTGGTCAATTAACAAAATCCAAACCAGTTCTCGACTCTTCAGCTTCATGCAGACTTCCACTGATTTCCAGTCACAAATCGGTCTGCATAGCTTTCTTTCAGGAACAGCTGGCCCCCACCACACACACACATTTTCTGCAAAACTTTGCCAGAGACAATGACCAGGCAAAAACTGTCCATCACTCTGTGGGTTATTATTTTGCAAAGATGATCCATTCAAGGGAAACTACACACTGGTAAGCCTCGTTTTCCAAACTAAAAATCAAGGCAGAGCCAGGCATGGTGGCGCATGCTTGTAATTCCAGTACTTGGGAGGCTGAGACTGGAGGATCCGGGTTTGCGGCCAGCCTCAGCTAGTCAGTGAGGCCCTCCACAACTTAGTGAGACCCTATTTCAAAATAAAGAATTTAAAAAAAAAATAAGACTAGGGGTGTAGCTCAGAGGTAGAATGCTCCTGGGTTCAATCCCCAGTACCACACACACACACACACACACACACACACACACACAAAAATCAAGGCATGTAGTTGGCCAGAGTCTTTCTGATTTGTAAATTAATTTACCTAAAAAATTTTGCAACTCAATACAAATTAAATTACGTGTGATCACATTAATATGTATGCAAAAGGATACAAGCACATGAAATCATAAATGTCTTTGTGTCTATTATCTTGGATCATAGACCTAAATGGATACCTGCATATATATATATATGCATATATATAATATATGCATATGTATACATGTATTTATAGTCTGTGTGTTTGTGTGTATATTCTTTCGAGATGTCTTTTTTCCTTATCCAGAAACAATCCCAGTATCTTCAGTACTGCCTTCAAACTTCAGCCTTCTAATCCTTTTCAGTACATTGGTACATTTTCTCATTTAACCCTCCAGGTGAGCCTACAAGATAGGTTCTTTCCTTATCTGTTTAACTGATGCTTATGGAACTCATATAACAGGCCCAATGTCACCAATCCATAGAAACCAGTTTCTGGACTTGAACCCAAATTTGTTGAATACCAAAATGTGGACTCCTATCTAATCCCTCCTGCTCAGCTGGGAGGAAGCAGCTCTGTGGGGGTGAGAGGGCAGGGGGGCATGGCCTGGCTTTGGTTCAGGCCATTGCAGCAGTGTTTCCCTCTCTTGTACAACCATTTAACAATGAATATGTGGAGAAAGAGGACAAGGAGGAGGATTTGGCTCAGAAAAGATGTCACTCAGGTGCAATAAAAAGACCACAAGTCCGAAATCCAACCTCCAAGGACCCCCATCACTGAGAACAGAGAGTCTTTTTGTTTGTTTTTTGTATATGTAGTAATGGGGAAAACCCAGGGGCATTCTACCTCTGAGGGCTACACCCTCAGCCCTTTTTTTTTTTTTTTTTTTTTTTTTTTTTTTTTTTTTTTTTTTTTTTTTTTGCGGTACTGGGGAGTGAACTCAGGGGCATTCTACCTCCGAGCTATACCCCCAGCCCTATTTTTTTATTCTTTATTTTGAAACCGGGTCTCACTAAGTTGCGGAGTGCCTCACTAGGTAGCTGAGGCTGGCCGCGAACCCGGATCCTCCGGTCTCAGCCTCCCGAATGCTGGGATTACAAGCGTGCGCCACCACGCCCGGCTACCCTCAGCCCTTTTAATTTTTTTTTTTTTCTAATTTTGAGACAAGATCTTGCTAAGTTGCTGAGGGTCTCATGGCTAAGGCTTTAAGGTTGTGATCCTCCTGTTTCAGCCTCCTAAGTATTGGGATTATGGTGTACCGCCATACCTGGCTCTACTGAGATTCTTAATAAAGGGTTGCTTTATTAAATTACAGATACCTAGAACAACATGTTACTAGCAGTTAGTTTGGTGTGGACAAACAAGGTAGAGATAACAGGTGCAGCATAGAACATCTAGGGAGGGAGTACAAGGGAGGGAGGCAGAGGTGGAGTCCAAATTCTCCCAGTATGGAGTGAACCACCAGCATCAAGTCACTTGAAGTTCTTGTTGAATTGGCAGCTGCTTGGGATGTACTCTAAAAATTCTTATCCACAAGCCAGGCATGATGATGCAGTCTATAATCCTCGTACTTGGGAGACTGAGACAGGAGGATTGCAGGTTCAAGGCCAGCCTCAGCAACTTAGTGAGACCATTTCAAAAAATGTTTTTAAAGGGGCTGAGGGGGAAGCTTGGTGGTAGAGTGCTCCTGGGTTCACTCCTCATTGCCAACAACAACAACAACAACAACAACAAAATCTTGTCTACATAGGAATTTAGGATTTACTGGACTTGCCTGGCCAGGGACCTGAGACCTGCCCAGAGCCAATCCTAAAGTGCGCGCCCTCTGCTGGCAGAAATTTGACTTGATTATTTATTTATTTATTTATTTACTTATTTACTTATTTACTTATTTCCTCAGAGACTTCTTCCCCCTGTGAAATCAGATGTTCTTCAAGGAAGCAAATATCTTCCATTTCATTTCAGCAAGCCAAAGCCATACTTTGGGTCCTTCTTCAAAAAAAGAGGTCCACAGCCAATGGGATCAAAGATGGGTTTGGGGGGACCCCACAAATTGCCACTTAGCCTCTGCTTTATCTCCTTCCTTTTCCCATCTTGAAATGGCAGGTGCACTTCCAATATGTGTAGATTGACATGCAGTGACCAAGACAAGAGGGGTCTCGGCCAGCTGCAGAAGACCTCATGTCATTCCTTTAGTCACTTGGGAAAAACTACCATCCTGCTGCGCAGTGAACAGACACGGGGATACAAGGTGTCCACAGGAGAAGACCGCATGGAAGCTGAGGTCCACCTCAGTCTCAGACACTAGGGACCTTATCTTTCACAAGTCTAGCTCAGAATCACTGAGCCACTTTTGAGCTAGCATAACCCATGAAGAGATGGACAACCACTCCACCCCAAATTCTAAGCTCTAGGTATGGAAACAAAAGGGAAAAAATCACTTCCTTAAGAAAGAATTTTGAGAAACAAGTACTTCCTAGTATAAAACTACATTTGTCCCTGACCTTGACTTTTCTGTCCCCTTCCCTCCCAGAAAATTATGAGGAAAACAGGGAGGAGGGGAGCTTCTCTATAGGGATTAGACATGATATAGAATCCAATAGGAGGTTAGGAGGGCTGATGGACTGAAAAGTCTGGGGGTGCTCTTGCTCCTGAACCGCATGGAGCTCTTATCAAAAGTAGATTTAGCAATATAGAGAGACAGCTAGGTGCTGGAAACACACGCAAACACACACACACACACACACACGATATATCCCTGTATATTACCTCATATAACCTATCTATCTGTGTATAGATAGATGATAGATAGATAATTTCCATATTTGTCAAGCTGAACTAAAGTAACCAACAAATCTCAAACTGCCCCTCAGCCCAGTTGCAGAATGAGGGTTTCTCACTTCTTCCAGGTCAGTCATTCTAATTTGTATCTGAAAAGGAATGGAGGCTTTCCAACAAGTTGAATTTCCACACTATGAAGACTTGTTGGTGGAGACCATGATGGTGGTATAGGCTGGAGAGCCCTCCACCCTCCCATTCTTCAGAGGCCCCTAGCTCTTCCCCCAGACACTCCACTGGACCCTAGGAGACTCAAGTCCTAATCCCCAGGAGTTCAGCAAGACAAAGCAAGTGGTTCATCATTACCCTGAAGGGCTAAGCTCCCTGATCCTTAAGGATGAGGTCACTGGACAGTGGCTTCCAAATCCCCATGTGGGTATCACTCGCACTTCTGGGCCTGCCCTATGTGTAAATGAGTAAGAGCAACTGAGTTCCTCCCACAAAGCAGTAGGGATAACGCGCTCAGCTGGCTTCTGGGCTCTGTCCCCTGGGAGTGCCCCTCTTGAACCTCAAGGAAGACACCCTACATGTCAAGCTTTGTACCTCTGCAAACAGAGCTGCTTTGGACTCTGTTTTTGATCCTCACTATCAGAGCCTAAATTCCCATTCTACCAGTTAGTAGCCCTATGACCTTGGGTGAGATCTTTAACCTGAGCCACAATTCCCCCTTCAGTAAACCAGGGATAGGAGTGCTCATTTCACAGGGTTTGTTGGGTTGGCTAAAGAAATGTGTGACTGTCAAAATCTCAGAACAATGTAGCAAGCACCTGGGTAGTGTTAATTTTCATTATTGAATTAGACTTAATTTGAAGGCTGCCATTTCTTAGGAGTCTTAGCAAATGCAGAGGTTAGTTTCTCATGTTCAATGCCAGAAGATGAACTATCGTGGGCAGAGGGAAGGGAATTCACACTTGAAGCTGCTGTTTTTTTCTCACCAAAAATAGGTGGGGATGAGGAATTTTCAGGATGATTTGAATCCCAAGATTTTCTCCAACAAAGTGGTACTTATCAAAAGTAGAGACAGCATTATCTAAACAAAACAGGACTGCCTCTATGCCTGCATGGTGGCTAGGCTACCTTCAAAGTCCTGCATAGGAACAATTTTCTACGGAGGAAACAAGGTACAAAGGCGTTCCCACACGGGTACTAGCAGGGTTTGGTGGTGTCTGGGGAAGATTATAAATTAGCTTGTTGCTGTTCACATCAGAGCCAAGCAGGGCATATTCAGTTTTTAATCTGGACCAATTTTCCAGATCAAAAACTAGTCTTTCCAAAGGATGTAAATGAGCCCAGGAGGAAAATTTCCCCTGAGTTTATGAAGTAGCTGTCATTTCAATCTGAGCAGCTTTCCAACCTGAAAGCCAGTGTCTGGATAAAATTATAAAGCAATAAAAAACTCTTCTAGTCTGAACCCAGTCTCAACATACCTTCTACCTTGAGTTTGATGTATTTAATATGCTGAAAATATTTAAAGGGTAGAATTTCCACTATCAGAACCCCATCTATGCTTGAACTAAAATCAGAGAGGCCAACATGACATATTTGTGGCATGAATATCAGAATGAAATCCTGAATGAACAAGGTAAAAAATATTTTGAGGAGAGGAATTATAAGAAGGAGGAGGAGGAAGAGAGAAAAAGAAAATAGGGTGAACCATATAAGCAATTTTATAGAGGAGGATTTTGTGAAAGACTTTAAAATTCTGTTTAAATGGATTGAAACCTATCCTTAAAAGAACTTTGCATACACCACTCAGGCTTAAGAACTATAGATGTAACTATGCACAGTTCAAAAATTGTGACTGGATGGTTTTGCATGAAGAAACCTACAATATGCAGCTGATTGGTATGTGGTTCTCTAGAGGAAGAAAGTTGGATGCCTTTACTGAAATCCTTGAAGGTGTATGTATGTGAGTATGCAGGAAGAAACACAATTTAATATAATGCTACCTTGGACTGTTGCTCTTATCACCAAAATGAATTAAACAGTGGGGAAATGGCATGGCTCATAATTTAAGCACGGTGCAGGTGATGATAATGATCCTAAATTTCAAGGCAGGTAACAAGGTTGAGTAGCAATAGATACAACCTGAAGGCTGGGGATGTCTCCCAGAGGGGTAAGGCAGCAAGTCCCATAGCTCCACATAGATCCTGAGCAGTGAAAATATTTAAGCAGCCAAATGCGAACCTGCCAAGATCATTATTATTATTATTATTTTGCCCTCCGCCGATAAATTTTCCCTGGTTTGCCTCTTTCTTAGAGAAACATTTGTGAAGACAAACTGCACTTTCTGTGAGGTTTTGCAGACTGCATTCAAATAAAGTTATATTGCTTCCCATTGTTCATAAGATATAATTAATCCCATAAGACAACCTCGCTTACAAAGCTAAGAAAAAGCAGATTTTTTTTTTTCAGATTCTAAATAGGGACCTAGCAGAGAACAATAAAAATCGTTATTCAGAAACAGTGTTTAAAAGTTTATTGTGTAGAATGTTCTACTTTGAATAATCTCACAACACACCAAATCAAAGTAGATAAAAATACACAAAGAGTTTTTTACCTACATGTAACTAGAGGAAATGCAAGTTACTGTGATTTCTCCGAATTCTCTCCAATCCTTTGTAATAGCCTACAAGGCATACATCTTTGTTTAAACAGCAGAGCGAAGACAGGAGTTCAAAACAAGATCAGATTAACCCACTGGGCGCTCGGTTCTGCACAAATGGCCCCAGGGTGGAAGAGGATCCTAACAGCAGAGTCCGCACCCCTACACAGTGCGTGGGCAGGACCGGAGACCGGCTGGGGGACTCCAGGCGAACCTCCAGACACTTAACAGGAAATGGCTGGGCTCTAGGCAATGTGAATTCAATAAGATGTTTAGAGACCCAGGAGGAGCTGTTTGACTCCTCTGCACAGCCTCAATCCTCTGTAATAGAGACAGCGTGATCGCTGCCCCAACTCTTAGCCCTCTCCCACCACCTCGACTGGGTCTGCAAAACAGATCATTTCTTTTAACAAACAAATATCCCTGGAACCGCCCGGGCTCGGGGCGGGGGGGGGGGGATGAAGCTCGAGCCTCTGCTGAGCTCTGGGCAGGGCTGAAGCCGGTCAAGCTGGCGTTGGTCAGGGGACAGAGAGGCGGTGAGCTGCCCGCTTTGCGTCCTAGCCGAGGACCAAGACTGGGGCGCTCGGGGCGTGGTGGCCTCGGGCGGACTGAGCGCATTACCTGCTTTTCGGAGAGCGGGTCGCAGAGACCCGGCGCCTGGTCGGATGCTGGAAGCCAGCAGCAAGAGCCGGAGCAAGACGCCTTGGATTGAATCCATGACACCGCCGGTGCCTGCAAAGTTTCACCAAGTCCCGGGCGCACCGGGAAAGGGCGTCTCCTGCGGTCCCGCGGATCCCTTGGAGATCCGGGACCCAGAGGGTCTGGACCGGGAACCACAGGGGAGTCCAAGCGACAGGACAGCAGGCGGGAGGTCGACGTGCGAGAGCGGAGCCGGCTTCGCG
>PVLC010042258.1:0-13025 GCA_004027655.1 Graphiurus murinus
CAGGGGCATTCTACCTCTGAGCTATACCCCCAGCCCTATTTTTATTCTTTATTTTGAAACAGAGTCTCACTAAGTTGCGGAGTGCCTCACTAGGTAGCTGAGGCTGGCCACAAACCCGGATCCTCCGGTCTCAGCCTCCCAAATGCTGGGATTACAAGTGTGCGCCACCACACCTGGCTTATTTTTTATTCTTTATTTTGAAATAGGATCTTACAGCCGGGCGTGATGGCGCACGCTTGTAATCCCAGCATTCGGGAGGCTGAGACCGGAGGATCCGGGTTCGCGGCCAGCCTCAGTTACCTAGTGAGACACTCCGCAACTTAGTGAGACTCGGTTTCAAAATAAAGAATAAAAAATAGGGCTGGGGGTATAGCTCGGAGGTAGAATGCCCCCGAGTTCAACTCCCAGTACTGCAAAAAAAAAAAAAAAGACATAGGATCTTACTGAGTTGCAGAGGGCCTCACTAAGTAGCTGAGACTGGCCACGAACCTGCGATTCTCCTATCTCAGCCTCCCAAGTACTGGAATCACAAGCGTATGCCACCATGCCCAGCTGAGAAGTCATTTTTAATAACCACCTCTTCTGTAAATGTCATTTTCTCCTTTTTTCCTTCGTTCATTTGTTCGTTCGTTCGTTCCTTCCTTCCTTCCTGTCTTTCTCTTTTTTTTCTTATTTTGGTACTGGGGATTGAACCCAGCAGGATTCTACCTCCGAGCTACACCCCCAGTCCTATTTTTTATTTTGAAATAGGGTCTTACTAAGTTGCGGAGTGCCTTACTAAGTAGCTGAGTCTAGCCACAAACCCGTCATCCTCCTGCCTCAGCCTCCCAAGTACTGGGGTTACAAGCCTGCGCCACCACACCCGGCTTATAAATGTCATTTTCTTTCTTGCAACAAGCCCGAGAGGTTGGGTTATCCCCACTTTGCAGATGAGCAGATGATGACAGACTAATGCAGTCCCTTCAGGTCCCCTGGCCAGAGGTGGTGCGAGGCCACTGTCCAGCCGCCGGCCCCTGCGCTCATGGAAGCCTTGTGAACCAGGATCTCTTCTGGAGGGGGCTGTGTGCCTTAGCCTATGGTTCAGATCTGAGATGAGACGGAGTTACGTAATTCATCTAGTGGTGCTTTTCAAAATAGACTCGCCTCGGGTGTGTATGTCTTCTCTCGAAGGCAGACAGGATGAGGCCATTTCTCAGATGGGACTGAACACAGTGAGAATTCGGCGTGCTTAGGGGAAAGACGCCTTTATTTGGTCCTCTCGATTCTTTCACCCCCATTTTCTTTTTCGCCGACTCAGTTGCCATCGACAGGGTTCTTTTGAATGAGATCTCTTTCTGAATCTTTGCAAAAAGAATTTCAGCACAGCCAGAAAAGTATAAAGGGAAACGGTTTTAATTTTTTAATTCCTGCCATTATTAGCTCTCCTTGCATCGGCTTCTTCTCATTATGCAGAAGAGCACACGCCTGACAGAGCCTGGCCCTGACTCATGACTTACTAATGAGATCATATTTTTCATTACAATTCCAAAATCCCATCAATCTTTTCTTAATTATTTTTAAGTGAATTTGCTGCTTTAGAAAGGAAAGGGCGTATGCGGCACTCGCAGAAACTGGGAAAGTTTCATGCGATTTCAATTTCAGAAACTTTGTTGGCAGGATGGCCTATAAATGTTGCCAATGTTAATAAATCAAATTTCGATGTCTAGGAACGGGTTTAATGCCATGTCCCCCCTCATATTCCAGAACCCACTCTCAGACCTGCAGGCATCGCCACAGCAAAGCTCCTTCCAAAGATCTCTGCCAGCACATATTATAGTCACTGGTAGAACCAGGGAGAAGCACTCAACGGACCTTGCTAGAACCCTGCAGCGGGGCCAGCACCCAGCCACTCCTGACCCAGCCCTCCAGCAGCTGGAGGTGGGGAGGCTCCAGGGTCCCCGAGGAGCAGGCAGTTAGGGATGGGGAGCCCGGCTCACTATTCTATTTTTTATGTTGAGACAGGATCACGCTGTGTTGCTTTCTTCTTGCCTCAGACTCCCAAGTAGAACTCCTCTCCTAGCCGGTCGTGGTGGCCCACACTTGTAATCCCAGTACTTGGGAGGCTGAAACTGGAGGATCCCTGTTCGCGGCCAGCCTCAGCTACTTAGTGAGACCCTGTTTCAAAAAAACAAAGATTAAAAATAGGGCTAGGGATGTAGCTCGGAGGTAGAATCCCCTGGGTTCAATCCCAAGTAAAAAAAAAAAAAAAAGAACTCCTCTCCTCTCCTCTCCACAACTTTTCTTTCCTCTCTTCTTTTCTCCTCCTCCCCTTCCTCTTCCTCTCCTGCCTCTCTCTCTCTCTCTCTCTCTTTTTTTTTTTTTTTTTTTTTTTGCGGTACTGGGGATTGAACTCAGGGGCATTCTACCTCCGAGCTATACCCCCAGCCCTATGTTTTTTATTCTTTATTTTGAAACAGGGTCTCACTAAGTTGCAGAGTGCCTCACTAAGTAGCTGAGGCTGGCCAAGAACCTGGGTCCTCCGGTCTCAGCTTCCCAAATGCTGGGATTACAAGCGTGCGCCACCACGCCCAGCTTCTCTCTCCTCTCTTGTACTAGGAATTGAATCCAGAGGCATTCTACCGCTGAGCTAGACCCCCAGCCATTATTTATTTATTTATTTATTTATTTAGCAGTAATGGGAATGGAACCCAGGGGACTTCTACCTCCGAGGCACACCCCCCAGCCCTACTTTTTATTCTTTATTTTGAAACAGGACCTCAGTAAGTTGCAGAGAGCCTCACTAAGTAGCTGAGGCTGGCTTTGAACCTGGATCCTCGGTCTCAGCCTCCCAAGTATTGGGATTACAAGCGTGCACCACCACTCCCAGCTCCATTTTTAATTTTGAAACAGGGCCTCGCTAAGTTGCTGAGATCTTCCTAACTTGCTGAGGGTTGTCCTCAAACCTGTGATCCTCCTGTCTCAGCCTCCCAAGTGCTGGGGTTACAGGCATGCGCCAGTGTTAGAGTAGAACCCGTTTCTAGCCATGAAGCGGGTGTAGGTGGTGGTAGATTTGTGTGGAGCGGGTGTCGGTGGTGGTAGATTTGTGTGGAGTGGGCGTAGGTGGTGGTAGATTTGTGTGGAGAGGGTGTAGGTGTGGTAGATTTGTGTGGAGCGGGTGTAGGTGTGGTAGATTTGTGTGGAGCGGGTGTAGGTGGTGGTAGATTTGTGTGGAGAGGGTGTAGGTGGTGGTAGATTTGTCTCGTCCACACTCTGGAGTTTCGCCAACGGCATCACACCTGAGGATGACCTAGTAACCCTCCGCGCCTTTCACGGGTTGTCAGCTGCAGTCCATCTCTGTCCCCTGTGCCGGTCCCCACAGGGCATGCCCTGCCGTCACTCACTCGAGGCGTAGGAAATGAGGGGACACCAACGTGGAGGTGATTTTCCTGTTCCAGCTTTGTTTTTTGTTCTCCATGCTAACTTCTTTTATTGTGTGTGTGTAGTACTGGGGATTGAACCCAGAGGCATTCTACCTTGAGATACACCTCAGCCCGATTTTATTTCTTATTTGGAAGCCGTGTCTCACTAGGTTGATGAAAGTCTCACTACTTGCTGAGGCTGTCCTAGAACCCGGGATTCTCCTATCTTGGCCTCCCAAGTACTGGAATTACAAGTGTGCACCACCGCGCCCAGCTCCATGTTAACTTCTGATTTTTCTCCATGAAATGTAGGACCTCAAAAATGAAACTCCAGTTATCTGATTGCAAATTTAAAGGGTTTCATTTAAATTTCTTATTTTAAATGTAAAGCATATGTTTCATGTCAACACCACATTTTGCAGCTCTTGGAAGTTCTAGTAACCCCTCAAAAGCAAGAGTGAAGGAGGAAGTCAGCCCTCTGTGAGAGTCAGGCGTGGTGGCGCACGCTTGTAATCCCAGTACTTAGGAGCCTGAGACTGGAGGATCTGGGTTCCAGGCCAGCCTCAGCTACTTAGTGAGGCAATTTAGTGAGACCCTGCTTCAAAATAAAGAATAAAAAACAGGACTGGGAAGCCTGGCGTGGTGGTGCACGCTTGTAATCCCAGCATTTGGGAAGTTGGAGGATCTGGGTTCGAGGCCAGCCTACCTGCTTAGTGAGGCCCTCCACAACTTAGTGAGACCCTGTTTCAAAATAAAGAATAAGCTGGGCGTGGTGGCACACGCTTGTAATCCCAGCATTCGGGAGGCTGAGACCAGAGGATCTGGGTTCGAGGCCAGCCTCAGCTACCTAGTGAGGCACTCCGCAACTTAGTGAGACTCGGTTTCAAAATAAAGAATAAAATATAGGGCTGGGGCTGTAGCTCGGAGGTAAAATGCCCCCGGGTTCCATCCCCAGTACCGCAAAAAAAAAAAAAATAGGACTAGGGGTGGAGCTTGGAGGTAGAATGCCCCTGGATTCAATCCCTAGTACCACAAAAATAAAGAAAGAAAGAAAAATTTAAAAATAGGACTGGGAAGCCGTGTATGGTGGTGCAGGCTTGTAATCCTAGCATTTGGGAGACTGAGACCGGAGGATCCAGGTTCACGGCCAGCTTCAGCTACCTAGTGAGGCACTCCACAACTTAGTGAGACCCTGCTTCAAAAAAAGAATAAAAAATAGGACTGGGGGTGTAGCTCAGAGGTAGAATGCCCCTGAGTTCGATCCCCAGTACCACACACACACAAAAAAAAATAGGACTGGGGATGTGGCTCAGAGGTAAAATGTCAAATATCCCTGGGTTCAATCTCCAGTACCTCAAAAAAAAAAAAAAAAAAAAAAAAAAAAAAGCCTCCATGTGAAAAGAACCTTCCAGCTCGGTCACACGCAGGGGTGGCGGGGCTGGGGGTAACCTCCCCACACGAAAAGTGCCCCTGAGCCCCTGACTTAGGCAGCTCTACTTGCGTCTGCCCCAACACCCATCTCTTGCTGTGTGTGTGTGTGTGTGTGTGTGTGTGTGTGTGTGTGCGTGCTAGGGATTAAACCCAAGGACATTCTACTTCTGAGCTACACCCTCAGCCCTATTTTGTTTTATTTTTTTTTTATCTTGAAACAGGGTCTTGCTGGGTTGATGAGAGTCTCACTGATTGCTGAGGTTGTCCTCAAACCTGTGATCCTCTTGTCTCAGCCTCCCAAGTACTAGGATTGCAGGTGTGCCCTACCACATACCTTTAATTGGATCCGTTTTTCACTTTTAAGTGTATCAGTCTTAGTTATTAGACTTCATAGCTAATCTGTTTTTTGTTTTTTCTTTCTTTCTTTTTTTTTTTTTTCAGTACTGGGGATTGAACTCAGGGGCATTCTACCTCTGAGCTACACCCCCAGCCCTATTTTTTATTCTTTATTTTGAAACCAAGTCTCACTAAGTTGCGGAGTGCCTCACTAGGTAGCTGAGGCTGGCCACGAACCCGGATCCTCCGGTCTCAGCCTCCCGAATGCTGGGATTACAAGCGTGCGCCACCATGCTCGGCTTTTTGTTTTTTCTTTCTTTCTTTTCTTTTCAGTACTGGGGATGGAACCCAGGGGCATTCTACCTCTGAGCTCCACCCCTAGCCCTATTTTTTTTTTTTGCGGTACTGGGGATTGAACTCAGGGGCATTCTACCTCCGAGCTATACCCCCAGCCCTATTTTTTATTCTTTATTTTGAAACCGAGTCTCACTAAGTTTCGGAGTACCTCACTAGGTAGCTGAGGCTGGCCGCGAACCCGGATCCTCCGGTCTCAGCCTCCCAAATGCTCGGATTACAAGCGTGCGCCACCACGCCCGGCTTTTTGTTTTTTCTTTCTTTCTTTTCTTTTCAGTACTGGGGATGGAACCCAGGGGCATTCTACCTCTGAGCTCCACCCCTAGCCCTATTTTTTATTCTTTATTTTGAAACAGGGTCTCACTAAGTTGCTCAGCCTCCCAAGTATTGAGAGAAGCTGAGACAGGAGAATTGCATGCACCACCTCGCCCAGCTCATAGCTAATCTGGATGTGAGAAGTTATGTCCTCTCCCATCCTCCCCTGAACATGTAGTAGGTTGTTTTTCGTTTTGTTTTGTGGCACTGGGGATTGAAACCAGGGGCATTCTACCCGAGCTACATCCAAAGCCCTATTTTATTTTTATTTGGAAATAGGGTCTTGCTAGGTTGAAGAGAGTCTTACTACTTGCTGAGGCTGTCCTCAAACCTCCAATCCTCCTGTCTCAGCCTCCCAAATACTGGGATTTCATGTTTATGCCACCACACCCAGCTTGCAGTAGGTTTTTATTTTATTTACTTTTTTGTAGTACTGGGGATTGAATCCAGGGGCATTCTACTTCTAAGCTACACCCCAACCTTTTTATTTATTTATTTATTTATTTATTTATTTATTTATTTATTTATTTATTTTGCAATACCAGGGACTGAACCCAGAGGCATTCTGCCTCCGAGCTACACCCCCAGTCCTATTTTCTATCCTTTATTTTGAAACAGGGTCTCACTAAGTTGCAGAGAGCCTCACTAAGAAGCTAAGGCTGGCTGCAAACCCAGATCCTCTGGTCTCAGCCTCCCAAGTACTGGGATTGCAAGTGTGTGCCACCACGCCCGGCTCCTATTTTATTCTTTAGTTTGAAGCAGGGCCTCACTGAGTTGCTGAGGCTGGCCATGAACCTGCCATCCTCCTATCTCAGTCTCCCAAATACTGGGACTTCAAGCTTATGCCACCACACCCAGCTGGCAGTAGATTTTCATTTTATTTATGTTTTTGTAGTACTGGGGATTGAATTCAGGGGCATTCTACTTCTGAGCTAGACCCAGTAGGTTTTTAAAACCATCCTAGGCTGGCAGGGGTCAGGACTCTGACAAGGAGGCGTTCTATTAGGAGACAGGCCCCGCCTCTGTCCCCTCCCCTAGGAAAGCAAAGCCAGCCCAGGCAGGGGGTCCCGGCCCTGTGATAGGAATGTGACCCATGGCCTCCAGGTGATGTCAGAGCAGGGCCGGGAGCCCCCTCCCTCTCAGACCCCATGTGCCGGTCCCCGCTGCCAGCCCCTCCTCCCCCATCCATGTACTGTAATAACTAAGTCAACTGGAAAAAAAACCCTGAAGAAAAGACTAAGGACAGCCAGAGCAAGGGGCAGCTGGGGCCAGGGCGCGCACAGCGAGGCATAAAGGGCCATTGTGCGGCCCGGGCACCGCCGCGCAGCCTTGGCAGCCCAGGAGGGGCCGCAGCCATCTCTCCCCGAGGGGAGCCTGGGAGCCCGGCGGAATAAAGAGCAGCTTGGAAGGAGGCAGAGGGGCCGGGGACAGGCAGAGCCCAAGGAAGCGGGCAGAGAGGGGCTGGGACAGTGGGACAGGACTGCAGGGGACGGTGACACGGAGCCGGCTCATCTCCGTGTAGCTCCTACCAGCGGGCTCACTGACAGCTGTCAGGGCAAGAGCAGTTGTTTTGTTTTGTTTTGTTTTCTCAGTACTGGGGATGAAACCCAGGAGGATTTTACCTCCGAGGTACACCCCCAGTCCTATTTTTTTTTTTTTTTTTTTAGTATTATTGTTTATTTTGAAACAGAGTCTAAGTTGCAGAGGGCCTCACTAAGTAACTGAAGCTGTCCTCGAACCCAGATCCTCTGGTCTCAGCCTCCCAAGTACTGGGATTACAAGTGTGCGCCACCATGCCCGGCAAGAGCAGTCTTTTCAAGTGACTAGTCAACAAGTATTTGAAGCATGTTCTTATGGGAAGAGGGAGAAGGAAGCAGCAGCTCAGGCTCCACTGCGGCATAGATTTCAAGGCTCTGCCATTGATTCTGCAAGACCCTGTGACTGACAGGGAGGAGGCCTGGAGAAAGGCGACCTCAGCAGGGGTGCCAGCCTTGGTCAACTGCTGGGCGGCCCGTGCCTTCTTCCTGCTCATCCTGGGGCAGGTGCAATAGAGGCGGAGCCGGGCGTGTTGGCACACGCTTGTAATCCCAGTACTGGGGAGGCTGAGACCGGAGGATCTGGGTTCGAGGACAGCTTCAGTTACTTAGTGAGGCCCTCTGCAACTTAGTGAGACCTTGTTTCAAAATAAAGAATAAAAAATAGGGCTGGGGGTGGAGCTCAGAGGTAGAATGCCCCTGGGTCCAATCTCCAGCAAAAAAAAAAAAAAATAGAGGCGGGGATTGTCCCCTGAACTTGATCCAGAATGAAACTTACAGAGGAAGACAAGGGAAGCTCAGAGGGTCAAGGAGGCTTATGAATGTATGAATGCTGTGTGTGTGTGTGTGTGTGTGTGTGTGTGTGTGTGTGTGTGTGTGTTACTAGGGATTCAACCCAGGGCTCTTCTCCCTCTGAGCCACACCCCCATTCCTATTTTATTTTTTGTTTGAAACCGAGTCTCACTAAGTTGCTGAGAGCCTCACTAAGATGCTGAGGCTGGCCTTGAACATGGGATCCTCCTGTCTCAGCCTCCCAAGTACTGGGATTACAAGTGTGCATCACCAGGCCTGGTTCATATAATATCTTTTTTTCTCTTTTGGTACTGGGGGTTGAACTCAGGGGCATTCTACCTCCAAGCTACATCCCCAGTCCTTTTTTTATTTCTTATTTTGAAACAGGGTCTCACTATGTTGCTGTGGCTGGCCTCAAACCTGTGATCCTCCTGTCTCAGCCTCCCAAGTACTGAGATTCCAGATGTGCGCCATCACACCCGGCTGGCTTTTGAACTTGAACTCCCTCTCATAACTGTGGCCTTGCCTCGCCTATCCCCGACCTCAGGGACAGTCTGTGGGGCTGCCATTCATCTTAGGCCCATGTTTTGCCCCAAGAACAAGTTGGGGGTAGGGAAGAGTAGACATAGCAAAAAAAAAAAAAAAAGTGCCAAGAAGAGCAGAGAGCTGGCACTGCTAAATGGAGGAAGCTTCCAGCAGCTTAATCCATCTTGGACAGAATCATTAATCAGGTGCACAACTCCTAAAAGGAGCAAAGCTAGGCTCGGCTCCTTCCAAGGGCGGCCTGCCAACCTCCCCCCTGGCCTCTCTCTCCCAAGTCCTCAGAGTCTTTGTGTCAGGGCTGGTCCCAGCCAGCCCAGCCAGGAGCCACCTGTCCCTGTGGCCTCCCAGCTCCCTGACCTCTGAAGTGAGAAGAGAGCCGGTGGGAGGCCCGGGCAGCTGCGGCGGCCTCCCCTCCCCCCGAGGCTCTAGGAACCGGGCCAGAGCCTGGCAGATGAGTTTCTCTCTGTGAGAAATGCTTCTGCTCACACATTAACTCCTTCATTCCTTGATTAACTCCCGCCCTTGACAGAAGATAAGGTCAGGGCTAGGAGGGACCCCAGAGGTCAACACCCTAATTTCCCAGCCCAGAGAGCTGAGGTGACCCATCCCAGGTGGTAACACAGAAGACCGCCCGCCTCTGTGGCAGCTGGCTCAAAGATGGCCCCAGAGACGCCTGCACCCAGCGTCCACGCACTGAGGGTGCCCCCACACACGGTGGCCGGCGACGGCCTGTGAGGTCAACAGCATGAGGCTCCCAGGGCTGGTCCTAAAACCACACGGCCCCAGCCTAGCTGCTGTGTAGAGGACCCTCAGGCAGCCCTGTGGTGAGGTCCTGTGGCAGAACCGACACTTCCTCCAATAGCCAGCACTTTCGGCGTGTCCGCAGGCGAGGGCCAGGGGAACCTGCTGGGCTGGCATGCACAAGGCGCTGGGGTCCACCCTCAGCGTGAAAAAAAGTAAACTCACACACACACGCACACACAAATGAACCTGCTTGTTTCCACCCTCCAGGAGCAGAGTTTTGGAAACTCATGAAAAGAGTTTCCAGACTCATTTAGATGAGGCTTTAGGGTAGGAGCTGGGATGTGTCAATGCAGCAGGAATTCCTTTACCCACTTTTAAAACCATGTCAGCCCAGCTGAACTGAAGTAGGAGAACATCCATAGCCAGAAACATTGTTACTGCACCACAAAGCAAGGCCAGGGTCTTCAGAGTCACACATCCCAGCATTCGGGAGGCTGAGACCGACCGGAGGATCCGGGTTCGAGACCAGCCTCAGCTACCTAGTGAGGCACTCCGCAACTTAGTGAGACTCGGTTTCAAAATAAAGAATAAAAAATAGGGCTGGGGGTGTAGCTCGGAGGTAGAATGCCCCTGAGTTCAATCCCCAGTACCGCAAAAAAAAAAAAAAAAAAGTTCCAGTAATGAGATGCTCACAGCACCGGGGCCCTAACAGACTTTGTCTTGTTAAGATGTTGTAGATACGCTGGGCGTGGTGGCGCTCGCTTGTAATCCCAGCATTTGGGAGGCTGAGACCGGAGGATCCTGGTTCGAGGCCAGCCTCAGCTACCTAGTGAGGCACTCCACAAGTTAGTGAGACCCGGTTTCAAAATAAAGAATAAAAAATAGGGCTGGGGGTATAGCTCAGAGGTAGAATGCCCCTGGGTTCAATTCCCAGTACCGCAAAAAAAAAAAAAAAAAATGTAGTAGCTGGATGCAGTAGCACACCCCTAATCCCAGAACTTGGGAGACTGAGACAGGAGGATCGAAAGTTTGAGGCCATTAGTAAGACCCTCAGCAATTTAGTTAGACCGTTTTAAAGTAAAAAGGGATGAGGGTGTAGCTCAGAGGTAGAGTCCCTCTAAATTCAATCCCCAATACAAAAACAGATGTCGTATAAGATGCGTGCCTGCTCTTGCAGACCAGCAGCCCCTGAGCAAACACAGCAGGACAATCCCCGATCCCAGGGCCCTGGTTCTCCAACTCAGTCCGAGGCCTCTCGGTTGATTCTTGTCACCGTATCTTCTGAGGAGCTCATTAACCTCCTAAAATCTCTACAGTCCCAGGAGACCCCTCGGGGTTCCCAGGAGCTTGAGAGGGTGTGGGCGCACGTGCATGTCTTCTTAGAAGTACCCAAAAAAGGAAGCTGTGGAAACAGAGGAAGGTTCTCTTTGGGTCCAGTCTTAGCAGGAGAAGCCAAGGAGCCAAATCCTGGCTGCTTCTGATTTCCCTTTCCTTCCCACGCATTTGTTTCCGGGGCACAGCACCCCAGTGACTGGAGGACCCCAGGCCCTGGACAATGTGCTAGAAGTGGGAGAGTTCAGCCTCAAAGGCGAGAGATTTAATTAATTTTTCAAGACCTCCAAATGAGCTCTTAAAAATGAAATGGCTCAAAAATACATTTAAATCAAAGCTAGATCTCAGAAGTAATTGAATTATAGAAGGTAATAGAGGGTAGTTTTCTAAGACAGGCTCCTTGTTGAGTGTTGGGATCAGTCTCACCATCAAAACCTATGAATTTAGCCAGGTGTGATGGTGCACACTTGTAATCCCAGCATTTGGGAGGCTGAGACCAGAGGATCCAGGTTCGTGGCCAGCCTTAGCTACTTAGTGAGGCTCTCTGCAACTTAGTGAGACCCTGTTTCAGAAAAATAAAGAATAAAAAATAGGCCTGGGGGTGTAGCTCGGAGGTAGAATGCCCCTGAGTTCAATCCCTAGTACTGCAAAAAAATAAATTAATAATAATAATAATAATAGCCAGGTGTGGTGGCACTCACTTGTAATCCCAGTACTTGGGAGGCTGAGACTGGAGGATCCAGGTTCACGGCCAGCCTCAGCTACTTAGTGAGGCCCTCCAAAACTTAGTGAGACCCTGTTTCGAAATAAAGAATAAAAAATTGGGCTGGGGATGTAGCTTGGAGGTAGAATGCCTCTGGATTCAATACCCAGTACTGCAAAAAAAAAAAAAAATTTATATATATCTGCAGAGCATGGTGGCACGTGACTGTAATTTCAGTACTTCGGAGGCTGAGACAGGAGGATCACAGGCTTGAGGACAGCCTCAGCAACATAGCAAGACACTGTTTCAAAGCAAAAAATAAAATGGGGCTGGGGGTGCATCTCAGAGGTAGAATGCCCCTGGGTTCAATCCCCAGTATCTCCCTTCAAAAAATAAACAAGATTAAAAATATGTCTGTCAAGCCAGGAGTGGTGGCACACCTGTAATCCCAGTATTTGGGAGGCTGGGACAGGAGGATCGCAGAGTTGAGCCCAGCCTTAACCACTTAGCAAGACCCTCAGCAACTTCTCAAGATCCTATTTCAAAATAAAAATAAAATAAAACTGGGGGTGTAGCTCTGAGGGAGAATGCCCCTAGGTTCAATACCCGGTAACACAGGCACACACACACACACGCATACACACACACACATACTCACACCTGGCCTCTTTGTCTCAGGATGTGGCCTGAGATGCTAAGAAGTTATTTGTGGTTTTCATTCTATTATCTCATGAGCGAACAGCAGAGCTTTCTAGAAACTACATGGCATATAATCTACAGATTAAATGCAGAGCAGATAGAAGAATCTACTGTCTACTAATAAGGCAGACATTACAGAAATGTGCAGATTTTTTAAAAGGGCAGAAGAATACACACTGGAGGTAAGACAGTCCTCACAATCAGAGGGGCTGGGAAAACTGAATGTCCAGGTGCAGAAATATGAATCTTGATCCCGTCCCTCTCTTGTTACAAAAACTAACTCAAAGCGAATTGAAGACATAAACGTAAGACATGAAACTACTAGGAGAAAATCCAGAGGAAAAGCTTCAGGATATTGGAATGGACAAGAATTTTTGGACTCCACTCCAAAAGCAGAAGAAGGGAAAGCAAAAATAGATAAGTGGAATCTGGGCGTGGTGGTGCACACCTATAGTCCTCATATGTGGGAGGCTGAGACAGGAGGATCGTAGGTTCAAGGTCAGCCTGAGCAAATTAGTGAGACCCTCAGCAACCTATTTCAAATTTTAAAAATAGCCAGGCATGGTAGCACACACTTGTAATCCCAGTACTTGGAAGGCTGAGACTGGAGGATCACAGGTTCAAGGCCAGCCTCAGCTACTTAGTGAGGCCCTCTGCAACTTAGTGAGACCCTGTTTCAAAATACAGAATAAAAATAGGGCTGGGGATGTAGCTTGGAGGTAGAATGCCCCTGAGTTCGATCCCCAGTACTGAAAAAAAAAAAAAAATCTAAGGAGGTAAAGTGCCAGCCGGGCGTGGTGGCACATGCTTGTAATCCCAGCATTTGGGAGGCTGAGACCAGAG
>PVLC010042259.1:0-13025 GCA_004027655.1 Graphiurus murinus
AAAAAAAAAAAAAAAAAAAAAAAGAAATGAGCCGGGCGTGGTGGCGCACGCTTGTAATCCCAGCATTCGGGAGGCTGAGACCGGAGGATCCGGGTTCGCGGCCAGCCTCAGCTATCTAGTGAGGCACTCTGCAACTTAGTGAGACTCGGTTTCAACATAAAGAATAAAAAAATAGGGCTGAGGGTATAGCTCAAAGGTAGAACGCCCCTGAGTTCAATCCCCAGTACCACAAAAAAAAAAAAAAAAAAGAATAAAAAATAGGACTGGGGGTGTAGCACAGAGGTAGAATGCCCCTGGGTCCATCCTCAGTACCATAAAAAATAAATAAGTATTTACAAAGCATTCATTCTGCATAGTTTTAGATGATGGCTCACAAATTCATATTCTAAGACTGATATATACAGAGAAAGTAAGTACTTAGAAATTCAGAACTATTTAATGATGTGGTTATATTCAAAAAATAAAACCTCAGCTCTGGCGTTAAGTCTTATCACAGACATACAAGGAAGTATTTATCAGCAAAATGACAAAGTTATCTGTGATTTGCCTAAAAATATATTAGCCACCCAACCCTAGTCCCCAAAAATATAAAGACAGGGATAGTTGAAGCTGGGTAACACACACACACACACACACACACACACACACACACACACACACAAGCAAGAACTACTCCCCTACCATTATCGCTATTTCATCTACTATTTAGAGGTGGGCCTATTGGGTGCTCTAGGCCTTTTTAAAAATATGACTTATCTGAGGGTGTTAAAAAAAGAATGTTCCACATAACATATACCTTCACAATAATGGCCAAAAAGCCTGAGGAAAAGCTGTGAACTAACCTATAGTCAATATGCAGTTTTACGGGCTGGGATGTAGCTCAGTGGTAAAGCGCCCGGCTTATATACTATCTCCACAAAAGAAGAAAAATGTAGTTACTAAAATAATATCCTAGCCGGGCGTTGTGGCGCATGCTTGTAATCCCAGCATTTGGGAGGCTGAGACTGGAGGATCTGGGTTCCCAGCCAGCCTCAGCTACTTAGTGAGGCACTCTGCAACTTAGTGAGACCCTGTTTCAAAATAAAGAATAAAAAATAGGGCTTGGGGTATAGCTTGGAGGTAGAATGCCCCTGAGTTCAATCCCCAGTACCGCAAAATAAATAAATAAATAAATATAAATAAAAGAATATCCTTGCTAGAAGTCTTAAAGTCAATGGGAGAGCTGGGACTAAGTTTGCAGGCTAGAGTAATTTTCTTTATACTAACTAATGTTAAACATATACATAGTATCCGCTACCTTAAGTAGACTCCCAAACTTAACAGATCTAAGTTATTTATGGATGATGCATGCCTCTAAGCACTTCTACAGGCACGACAAAGGACCACTGCTCCTGTAAAGTGAGGTTTCCAAATGTCCACAATGCACAGGAAAAGACATGTACTCCTTGAATGGGCCACTTTTTGCCATCATCCCTATAAAGTCCTGTTTTCTGCCATAATCCACTAACAATGTGTCTGATCACCAATATAAGGATCCTAGTTTGAAGAACCAATGTCTATTATGTGTCCTCAAAGACCAAAGAGAAGATTCCAAAAAGTCTGACAGTTGAGAATCTTAGCTGAATCTACTAACTAGCTGAAGAATAAATCATCATCATCCTTCTAGTTTTCACGCTATAGAAGAAAAGTCAAGAAATTTGTAATCCCAGTACTTGGGAGGCTGAGACTGGAGGAACTAAGTTTGCAGTCAGCCTCAGCAACTTAGTGAGGCCCTCCCCAACTTAGTGAGACCCTGTTTCAAAATAAAGAATAAAAAAATAAGACTGGGGGTGTAGCTCGGGGGCAGAATGCCCCTGAGTTCAATCCCCAGTACTGCAAAGAAAAATAAAAGAAGTCATGGAAGATCCCACATTTCTGGTGGCTCTGGAAATTTCCTGATTATGTATATCTTTTCATCTTCTGAAAAAATTTTTTTTTTTTTTTTTTTTTTTTTGGTGGTGGTGGTGGTACTGGGAACTGAACCTAGAGGCATTCTACCGCTGAGTTACACCCTAGCCCTTTTTTTTTTTTTATAGTACTGGAGATTGAACTTAGGGGCATTCTACCTCCGAGCTACACCTCCAGCCTTATTTTTTATCCTTTATTTTGAAATAGGGTCTCACTAAGTTGCGGAGGACCTCACCAAGTAGCTGAGGCTGGCAGAGAACCAGGATCCTCAGTCTCAGCCGCCCAAGTACTGGGATCACAAGCCGGTACCACCACGCCCGGCTTTTTGTTTTAAAACAGGATCTCATCTCGCTAGGTTACTGAGAATCTCACAAAGTTGCTGAGGCTGGTCTTGAACCTTTGATCTTCCTGTCTCAGTCTCTAAAGTACTAGTATTATAGTCATGTACCACCACACTTGGCTCTGAATTACTTTTGTATATAATAGTAGAGCAAATATCACTGTGGGATGAAGTGGGAAACTGCCAAGAGTAGCATATTTCTACAAACCAGTCGTTTTCCCATGGCCTAGAACTCCTTACACAAATCTTATGATACAATATCCCAAATGAAACCATATCAAACAGAACCTTCATTCTATTTGCCAACCTTCAAGACTAATTCTATATACCTACCCCTTTGAAAAAGGTATTCCTACCAGATTTGCTTGCAAACTTTAACTGAGAATTGTCAAATATGCACTTATGTGTGCAGTATTATATTTAGAGAAAAAATGATCCGTGTCTCTTAACTAAGTCAACGCTAAGCAACATCTAATCTAGATCTCATTAAGAAGTACTATTAAAATTATATTCAGACCTCAGAAAGGCTCCATAACCCAATCACAAACACAGTATATGTAATACAGCTTCAAATACTGCCCCAACTTTTAAGCTTTAAGGCTCTGAGTCACCTGGAATAATAGCCTAAAAAACGAGGTTCACTACAAACTGGCTAAAGTAAGGGGGGAGGGAGCATACATTATTTTCAGTACGAAGTAAACAATAGGGGGTCTGTGAATTACAAAAGAACCGGGTAAAGACAGAAGATTCTACTGGTGACTACAATTTACACCGGAACACAATCCGCGTTACCTAACCAAACATTACTTGCTGCTCATAAACAGCAGGTAGGTCTTTTAACAACTTAAGTACGCCAACCCTTTTCCATGTTTAAAAGGATTGCTACAATTTGTCCAGGTCGAAGCCAGGAGTAAAACCTTAAAACTGGTTTTCGGCGAGGAGCCGCTCCGCAGACAGCATCACACAAAAGACAGGAGCAAACAGAAACCTGCTCTGGGCCTTTGCCGATTGCAGCCGGGAGCCGAGGTCTTCCGCCCAGACCTCCGCAACAGGGAAAGAAATAAGGGCCCCAGAAGGAAGGGGTGGGGGTGGGGCCCACTTCCCCGAATGCACGGGGGAGTAGGGGCAGGGAGGGAAAGGAGCGAGTGCAGCCCAGAGGACGCGAGGGAAGCAGCAGCAGTCGGGCATCAGCAGCTTCCAGGCCGGCGACACCCTCGGGCCCCGCACCAGGCCTGGCCCTCCCTGTCCAGTCCCGCCTCCTCACCTCCCTCACGTCCTGCAGGCACTCCAGCACCGCCAGGTTGTTGCTCCAGGTGTGCTTGGGGCACACACGGGTCACGTCCTCCCTGCAGGACTCTTCCTCCGCCAGTTTCCAGCCTCCGCCAGCTCCGCCGGGCCCCGCTCCGCCCCGCCGTGCCGAAGGCCCACCCGCCGGGAAAGGCGGCTGCGGCGGCTGAGGTTGCTGCTGCTGTTGCTGCTGCTGCTGCTGAGGTGGTTGCTGCTGCTGCTGCTGCTGCTGCTGCTGCTGGAGCTGCGATGACTGGGGCAGCTGCTGACCCGCGCCACCGCCTCCAGCCTGTCCTATTAAAGAGGCAGGGTTGGCCCCCAGGCCCTGGCCCTGGTTGTGAACAAGGAGTTTCTGGGCCCCGGCCACCGCGAGCAGCAGCAGCTGCAACACCGCCGACAAGCGGAACATCCTCCGTACACGTCCACACGCCGCCATCTTGGGTCCGCGGCGAGCTCGACGCACCCGCCGGCGCGGCGTATTTAAATGAGGGGGCGGTGCCGCGGGCGTGGGCCGGCGTGGCCCCGCCCCTGTCCGCCCGGACCCGCGAGCCCGGAGCTGGGCGTGCGCGCAGGCCGCGCTCCAAGGGGCCCACGCCCTGGACCTGGCGTGGCGGAAGGCGGCGCTCGGCACTGGGGGGTTTGCTGGGGCTTCTTAGAAAGCCTGGCCAGGCGGCATGGTCTAATCCCCTTGGTTGTCGTCGTAGAAGAAAACCAAAGGAATTGGAGTTTGCCACAACCAAGATGGCCGGTGGAATGTGTCGCCGGTTCAGTGACTTGGGGAAAAAAAACTTTATGCGTATAGACGTGAACTTTACATTACCAGGTGTACTCCGGCATCAGAGCATTTTCTTGCATCTCTGCCTCTTTCCTTCCACGGGCCTCAAAATATTTTCTTACCCAAAGAGCAAGACAAAGCCGAATAAGGGTTAAGAGGTCATGTCATGATCCCTGCTCTTTGTCCAGCTAGGCAAGAAAGCAAAGGCAAAGTAAAACTATGATGATTAGAGATAAAAACAGGGAAAGGATACTGGGCGTGGTGGCGCTCGCTTGTAATCCCAGTACTTGGGAGGGTGAGACTGAAGGATCACAAGTTCAAGGGCAACCTCAGCAATTAAGCGAGACCCACAACAACTTACCAAGACCCAGTTTCAAAATAAAATAGGGCAAAGGGTGTATGTAAGAGGTAGAATGCTCTTGGGTTCAATCCTTGGTACCAAAAACAAACAAGCCGGGCAAGGTGGCGCATGCTTGTAATTCCAGCATTCGGGAGGCTGAGACCGGAGGATCCGGGTTCGCGGCCAGCTTCAGCTACCTAGTGAGGCACTCCACAACTTAGCGAGACTCGGTTTCAAAATAAAGAATAAAAAAAAATAGGGCTGGGGGTATAGCTCGGAGGTAGAATGCCCCTGAGTTCAATCCCCAGTACCGAGAAAAAAAAAAAAAGAGTTCTCCAAAAACAAACACACAAAAGCAAAACAAAAAAATTTCTGGAGCCGGGCGTGGTGACACACGCTTGTAATCCCAGCATTTGGGAGGCTGAAACTGGAGGATCCGGGTTCAAGGCCAGCCTCAGCTACCTAGTGAGGCACTCCGCAACTTGGTGAGACCCGGTTTCGAATTAAAGAATAAAAAATATGGCTGGGGGTATAGCTCGGAGGTAGAATGCCCCTGAGTTCAATCCCCAGTACCGGGAAAAAAAAAAAAAAAATAGGGCCAGGCGTGGTGGCGCGAGCTTGTAATCCCAGCATTTGGGAGGCTGAGACCAGAGGATCCAGGTTTGCGGCCAGCCTCAGCTACCTAGTGAGGCACTCTGCAACTTAGTGAGACCCTGTTTCAAAATAAACGATAAAAAATAGGGCTGGGGGTGTAGCATTCTACCTCTGAGCTACACTGAGTCCAATCCCCAGTACTGAAAACAAACAAACAAACAAAAAAACAGGGCTGGGGCAGTAGCTTGGAGGTAAATGCCCCCAGGTTCCATCCCAGTACTGCAAAAAAAAAAAAAAAGAATAAAAAATAGGGCTGGGAGTGTAGGTTGGAGGTAGAATGCCCCTGGGTTCAATCCTCAGTACCGGAAAAAAAAAAAGTTTCTGGTCCAGCATACAGAACTCTAAATTAAATCCCAGAAGCATGGCGTGGCGGCGCACATCCATCCATAATCTGAAACTGAGACAGGAGGATTACAGGTTCGAGGCCAACCTCAGCAATTTAGCGAGACCCTGTTTCTTTTTTTTTTTTTTTTTTTTGCGGTACTGGGGATTGAACTCAGGGGCATTCTACCTCTGAGCTACACCCCCAGCCCTATTTTTTTTTTTTTTTTTTTTTTTTTTTTGCGGTACAGGGGATTGAACGCAGGGGCATTCTACCTCCGAGCTACATCCCCAGCCCTATTTTTTATTCTTTATTTTGAAACAGGGTCTCACTAAGTTGCGGAGTGCCTCACTAGGTAACTGAGGCTGGCCACAAACCCAGATCCTCTGGTCTCAGCCTCCCAAATGCTGGGATTACAAGCGTGCGCCACCATGCCCGGCTGAGACCCTGTTTCAAAAAAAAAAAAAAAAAAAAACGGAGCATGATGGCGCACATCTGTAATCCCAGTATTTAGGAAAATGAGACAAAAGGATCACAAGTTACAAGCAGTCTCAGTAATTTAGCAAGGCTCTCCTCAACTCAGGGAGACCTCAAAAGAAAGAATAAAAGAATAATACAGGGATGGGATTGTAGCCTGGAAATAGAAGGCCCCTGGGTTCCATCCCCAGTACCATTAAAATAATAGTAATAACAATAAATTTTAAAGGGTTGAGGTGTAGCTCAAAGGTAGAATGCTTCTGGATTCAATCTTCAGTATCAAAAAATAAAAATAAAAAGCTAAATCTAGCATTATTAATAAACTGTGAAGACCTTTTGCCTGCAAGTTTGATTCTAAGCCAGAATTTAAACTCATGTTTAAAGAATAAGAGGAAGCCAGGCATGGTGGCCCACACTTATAATCCCAGTACTTGAGAGGCTGAGACAGGAGGATTGCAGGTTCAGGCCAGCCTCAGCAACATAAGGCCCTCTGCAATTTAGTAAATTCTTGTTTCAAAATAAAATAGGGCTGGGAATGTAGCCCAGAGGTAGAATGCCCCCTGGGTTACATTCCCAGTGCCACAAAAAATAAAGAAAAGAAGGAAGAAACAGAGGGAGGGAGCCGGGCGTGGTGGCACATGCTTGTAATCCCAGCATTCGGGAGGCTGAGACTGGAGGATATGGGTTCGAGGCCAGCCTCAGCTACTTAGTGAGGCACTCCACAACTTAGTGAGACCCTGTTTCAAAATAAAGAATAAAAAATTGGGCTGGGGGTATAGCTCGGAGGTAGAATGTCCGAGTTCAATCCCCAGTACTGCAAAAAAAAAAAAAAGAAAGAAAGAAATAGGGCTGGGGCTGTAGCTCAGAGGTAATGCCACCAGGTTCCATCCCCAGTACCGCAAAAAACGAGAAAGAAACAGGGCCTCAGAGGGATTCAATGAGGTTCCTAGAATAAACTCTGCCAGCCTGAAGCCAGCCCCGAGCAAAATCCTTGGATCATCTTACTTCCCTGCTACATAGCTATCCCACTCTGCCAATACAGAATGGTAAGGAATAAGGACAGCTTGGGACATGTAATCTCTGCTGGTCATCATACAAAAAAATGTACCTTTGGTTGTCCTGACCTACAAATAGGCAGTCAGGACTAGATCAAGCCAGGTGTGGTGGCACATGCCTATAATCCCAGTACTTGGGAGGCTGAGACAGGAGGATCACAAGTTCAAGGACAGCCTCAGCAAGTAGTGAGACTCTCATTGACCTAGCAAGACTCTGTTTCCAAATAAGAAATAAAACCAGGCTAGGGGTGAGCTCAAAGGTAGAATGTCTCTGGGTTCAATCCCCAGTAACACACACACACACACACACACACACACACACACACACACACACACACATGACTAGATCAAATATAACAAGAATTTAAAAATCACAAAGGGGTGTAAAAGCCGGACATGGTGGTGCACACTTGTAATCCCAGCATTCGGGAGGCTGAGACCAGAGGATCCCGGTTCTCGGCCAGCCTCAGCTACCTAGTGAGGCACTCCACAATTTAGTGAGACCCGGTTTCAAAATAAAGAATAAAAATAGGGCTGGGGGGTATAGCTCAGAGGTAGATTGCCCCTGAGTTCAATCCCTAGTACCGCAAAAAAAAACCCAAAGGGGTTTAAAGACTACAAAAGGACTGCCAGAAGATGGGTGCACGACTGTAATCCCAGTACTTGGGAGGCTGAGACAGGAGAATCTCAGGTTCTCAGGTTCAAAGTAGTGAGACTCTCAGCAACCTAGCGAGACTCTGTTTCAAAATAAAATTGGACTAGGGGTGTAGCTCAGAGGTAGAATGCTCCTGGGTTCAATCCCCTGTACCACCAAAAAAAGAAAAAGAAAAGAGCTCCTGAGAGAGAATGGGTACAAATTGGCTGGTCCCAGGCCTCTGTCTCTACCGATGAAAACATGTTGACATCTCCACCAACACTTATTCTTGCGACTGCCACAAAATGATCCTAAGGCTGTTGCCAACCTTGAGTGCCAAGGCAGCCCAGAGTGGACAGGATAAACGTACATGTTCATCAGCGACCCTGACTAGAGAGGTCTCAGGCAGGCCAGAGGCAGCACCAGAAGTCCTTCAGGAGTCCAGAGGCCATTAACTTTCAATGCTGGGTCTGTGCTCAGATAACAAGTGGGAGATTACTTTTAAGCTAGTTTAAGGCTAGATATTGACAGTCTGCTCTGAGAAGCCAGCAGTTGGCTATCTCTCATCACTGTACTGAGGAAATCCTATACCCAGCCACAGATTGTCTCTGGAGATAGGGAGGAGGATAAGCCTATCTTGAAATCACAGTGACCAAGAAGCAAGACACAGAAATCTGGGAACCTGGCCAGCTCAGGCAGTGTTAGGCAAATCTAGACCTTACTGAAGGCACAAATCTTACACAAGGCACAAGCCCTCATACCAGCGTATGCCAGATGTGGTGGTGCACGCCTGTAATTCACAGGTTCAAAACCAGCCTCAGCAATTTAGTGAGACTCTCAGCAACCTAGTGAGACCCTGTTTCAGAAATGAAAAGTCGGGTGTGGTAGCTCAAGCCTGTAATCCTAGTACTTGGGAGGCTGAGACTGGAAGATGAAAGGTTTGAGACCAGCCTCAGCAAATTAGTGGGGCCCTCAGTAACTTAGTGAGACCCTGTTTCAAAAATAAAAAGAAGAGCCGGGCATGGCACACACTTGTAATCCCAGTACTTGGGAGGCTAAAACTGGAGGATCCAGGATCAAGGCCAGCCTCACCTACTTAGTGAGGCCCTCCACAACTTAGTGAGACCCTGTTTCAAAATAAAGAATAAAAAACAGGACTAGGGGCATAGCCTGGAGATAGAATGCCCCTGGGTTCAATCCCCAGTACCACAAAAAAAAAAAAAAAAAGTTGGGTATGGCAGCCCAGGCCTGTAATTCTAGAACTTGGGAGAAAGAGACTGGAGGATGGCAGGTTCACAGCCAGCTTCAGCTACTTAGTGAGGCCCTCTGTAACTTAATGAGACCCTGTATCAAAATGAAAAATAAAAAATAGTGCTGGAAGCTGGGCGTGGTGGCACACGCTTGTAATCCCAGCATTTGGGAGGCTGAGACAGGAGGATCCGGGTTCGTGGCCAGCCTCAGCTATCTAGTGAGGCACTCCATAACTTAGTGAGACCCTGTTTCAAAATAAAAGAATAAAAAATAGGGCTGGGGGTATAGCTTGGAGGTAGAATGCCCCTGGGTTCCATCCCCAGTACCACAAAAAATAAAAATAAAAATAAAAAAAATAGTGCTGGAAATGTAACTTGGAGGTAGAATGCCCCTGGGTTCAACCCTCAGTACCACCACCAAAAAAAAAAAAACCCAAAAAACAAAAAGAGCCAGGCGTGGTGGCATGTGCTTGTAATCCCAGTACTTGGGAGGCTGAGACTGGAGGATCTGGGTTCTTGGCCAGCCTCAGTAATAAAATACGGCTGGATTTTGAAAGCCGCCATAGACCTTAAACGGGAAAGATGTAAGAAGGAGTGTGTGGGAGCTAGCCAGGAGGATGACAGGTTGGAGGTCAGCACTTTCAAAATCTAGAAAAGGTGTCCCCACACTTGATTGTGTAGTCACCTGGAGCACTTTCCAGAAATGTCTGATTATAGCGCACGAATATGCTTTTTAACAATGAACAGCACCAATTCCTGCTGCTTGCTTGCAACTATTGCTATCCTGCACATGTAGCCAGACCATATTGGTGGTCTCCGTTTCCTCGGGCACCTTCCTGACCTTTGCCCTACCTTTTTTTTTGTGGTACTGGGGATTGAACAGAGAGGCATTCTACTTTTGAGCTACACTCCCAGCCCTATTTTTTATTCTTTAGTTTGAAACAGAAACAGAATCTTAAGTTGCAGAGGGCCTCACTTAAGTAGCTGAGGCTAGCTGCAAACCTTCAATCCACCTGTCTTAGCCTCCTAAGTACTGAGATTATAAGCATGCACCACCATACCTGGCTCCTGGGCAGGTACAGGGGATTGAACCCAGGGGTATTCTACCTTCGCTGAGCAATACTCCCACCTGTATTTTTTTTTTTTTTTGCAATACTGGGGATTGAACTCTGGGGCGTTCTACCTTCGAGCTATACCCCCAGCCCTATTTTTTTTTTTTTGTGGTACTGGGGATTGAACTCAGGGGCATTCTACCTCCGAGCTACACCCCCAGCCCTATTTTGTATTCTTTATTTTGAAACCGGGTCTCGCTAAATTGCGGAATGCCTCACTAGGTAGCTGAGGCTGGCCTCGAACCCGGATCCTCCGGTCTCAGCCTCCCGACCCAGCCCTATTTTTTATTCTTTATTTTGAAACCGAGTCTCACTAAGTTGTGGAGTGCCTCACTAGGTAGCTGAGGCTGGTCTCGAACCCGGATCCTTCGGTCTCAGCCTCCTGAATGCTGGGATTACAAGCGTTGTGCCACCACACTCGGCTTTTTTTTTTTTGAAACAGGGTCTCACTAAGTTGGGAGAGCCTCAGAAAGTAGCTGGCTGAGAAACCAGATCCTCTGGTCTCAGCCTCCCAAGTACTGGGATTACAAGCCTGCGCCACCATGCCTGGCCCCAGCCCTATTTTTGATTCTTTATTTTGAAACAGGGTCTCACTAAGTTGCTGAGGCTGGTCATGAACCTGTGATCCTCCTGTCTCAGACTCCCAGGTATTGGGATGACAGTGTGCCACCACACTTGGCTTATTTAATTTTTGTGGTACTGGGGATTGAACTCAGGGGCATTCTACCTCAGAGATACACCTCCCCCACCCCCATTTTATTCTTTATTTTTAAATTTATTTATTTGTATTTATTTATTTATTTTTGCAGTACTGGGGATTGAACCCAGGGGCATTCTACCTTCAAGCTAGACCCCCAGTCCTATTTTTTATTCTTTATTTTGAAACAGGGTCTCACTAAGTTGTAGAGGGCCTCACTAAATAGCTGAGGCTGGCTGCGAACCCAGATCCTCCTGTCTCAGCCTCCCAAGTACCGGGATTACAAACATGCACCACCACGCCTGGCTTATTCTTCTTCTTTTTTTTTTTTTTTGCGGTACCAGGGATTGAACTCAGAGGCATTCTACCTCCGAGCTACACCCCCAGCCCTATTTTTTTTTTTTTTATTCTTTATTTTGAAACCAGGTCTCGCTAAGTTGCGGAGTGCCTCACTAGGTAGCTGAGGCTAGCCGCGAACCGGGATCCTCTGGTCTCAGCCTCCCGAATGCTGGGATTACAAGCGTGTGCCACCACGCCCGGCTTACGCCTGGCTTATTCTTTATTTTTGAAATAGGGTCTCACTAAGTTGAGGAGGGCCTAAGTAGCTGAGGCTGGCTGTGAACCCGGATCCTCCTGTCTCAGCTTCCCAAGTACTGGGATTACAAGCGTGAGCCACCACGCCCGGTTTCTGGTTTATTTTAATTTTAAATGTAGAAGAAATCATTTGTGGGAAATTGGCCTAGGTTGCTCTGGAGACAGACACAAAGAGTGAAAGAGGACTTTCTCCAGGTTCTTCAGCTCCTGCATATCTGTCAGTAATGAAAAGTACAGAATGGAAAGAATACAACATGTAACATTTCATTAAATATCATCTCAATGTCATTTTCATTTATTAGGATTTTTAACCCATTTCCTCCTTTATAAAATAGATATCAATAAATATCCCACCATACTATATAAGATTTTTTTTTTTTTTTTTTTTTTTGCGGTACTGGGGATTGAACTCAGGGGCATTCTACCTCCGAGCTATACCCCCAGCCCTATTTTTTATTCTTTATTTTGAAACCGAGTCTCACTAGGTTGTGGAGTGCCTCACTAGGTAGCTGAGGCTGGCCTCGAACCTGGATCCTCCAGCCTCAGCCTCCCAAATGCTGGGATTACAAGCATGCGCCACCATGCCCGGCATCTATTTAAGAATTTTTAACATGTTAGGAAAGGGTTTTATAAAATATAAGTAGAAAAGCAAACAGCACATTGTTACCAACAGAGGTTGACAGATTAAAAGCACAAGAACATAAAACATGTATCTTCAGAATTTAATTTATATACTGACCGTGGTGGTACATGTTTGTAATCTCAGCACTTGGGAGGCTGAGATAGGAGGATTGCAGGTTCAAGGCTAGCCTCAGTAATTTAAAAAGACTCTTTACAAGTTGGGGAGATACTGGTTCAAAAAATGAAATGGAATAGGGTTAGAGGTGTAGCTCAGAGGTAAAATGCCCCTCACTTTTATTCCCAGTAGACAAAAAAAAAAAAAAAAAAAATTTCATTTCACTAAGACAAAAAACAATGACATTGTTTCTTAGCAATCCCCCTTAACCCTTAACCCCCCCCTTCCTTCCTTATAAAATAGATACCAATAAACTGGGTGTGGTGGCACACACTTGTAATCCCAGTACTTGGGAGGCTAAGACAGGAGGATCCGGGTTCTCAGCCAGCCCCAGCTACTTAGTGAGGCCCTTTGCAACTTAGTGAGACTGTTTCAAAGTATAGAATAAAAAATAGGAGCCAGGCATGGTGGCGCATGCTTGTAATCCCAGCATTTCGGAGGCTGAGACCAGAGGATTCGGGTTCGAGGCCAGCCTCAGCTACTTAGTGAGGCCCTTTGCAACTTAGTGAGACCCTGTTTCAAAATAAAGAATAAAAAATAGGGCTGCAGCCGGGCGTGGTGGCGCACGCTTGTAATCCCAGCATTCGGGAGGCTGAGACCGGAGGATCCGGGTTCGCGGCCAGCCTCAGCTACCTAGTGAGGAACTCCGCAACTTAGTGAGACTCGGTTTCAAAATAAAGAATAAAAAATAGGGCTGGGGGTGTAGCTCGGAGGTCGAATGCCCCCGAGTTCAATCCCCAGACCC
>PVLC010042260.1:0-13326 GCA_004027655.1 Graphiurus murinus
AGGTTGAATATACAAGTGCAGAACCTACAGTAGACTGACTATATACATGTTCGGGGGAAAAACTAAACCCTAGTATTCAAAACATAATTGTTATTGAATAATAAATATTTAATAAGTACTCACAGTAAACTTATGGTAATGTACTGAATTCCTCCACTGATTCAACAAATATCTGAATGTTGACTAAATGCCAATTTCTCCTTTATAAATTGAGTATACAGCAAGGACACAGCACGAACAAAACAGGTTTTCTTTACTCTCTAAAGAACAACCAAATAATTCTGTGCTAAAAAAAGGGAAAATCTAGGGTGGACATGGTGGCACATGCTTATAATCCTAGTACTTGGGAGGCTGAGGCCGGAGGATCACAGGTTCGCGGCCAGCCTCAGCTACTTAGTGATGCCTTGTTTCAAAATAAAGAATAAAAAATAGGGCTGGTGGTATAGCTCAGAGGTAGAATGCCCCTGGGTTCAATCCCCAGTACCACCAAAAAAAAAAAAGAAAGGAAAATACAACTCTATAACATTTATGCTTTTCAAACTATACCAAGTATAGAATACGACAATTTCACATGAGTTATTTTTAAAGTCTGCTGATTAGTTCCCTATTAAGAACTTAATGAAAAATTGCCCTAAAACTCCAAATACTAGTGACTAATTTGGATTCAATGGGGGATATCTTATAATAAAAACCGTTCTTATTCTCTTGGGCTCCATACAAATTCTAAGTGCTGAATCTCAAATTAACAGAGAAATCAAATATCATTTTATAATACCTGATAGGATACACCTATGCTGTGAAAGAAGTTTCAAAAAACTAGTCAATGAAAATGCTCCAAAAACAATCAGATTTTACCACAACTTATTTTAGGAAAAAAGAAAAATGCTGAAAGGCACAGATGACTATTAAAATTATCTGTATCCCAAATGGACTACGCTCAAACTACAATTTGCAACTTTAAAGCACTTATCATTCTACTATCAATTAAAAGATAATATCTCAAATAGTCTAAAATGTTATATGAGAAAACTCTTAGTGCATAAATCAACTCACAGAACTGGTAATTAGAGCAGAAATGACGGTATAAAAACATTGCATTTTCCCAGTGAATACTCTCTCACATGCAGAAAAAGCCCTAGTAACTAAATTGAAACAGAATAATATTAAGTCACAGATAAGTAGGAAATTAAAAACAGCATAAACATGTTGCAATAGTAATATATCTAAAAACTACAACTGACTTCAAAGCCAGTAACATATTATTAAAGGAATCAACATGCTTCAAATAGTCTTACAGTGGTGATAAAAAAATCAATACAATTTTCATCTTCTAAAACCTAGAAGGATTCCCCTTCCTTCCACCAAAGGATTCAAAAGGAAGAGGTAATCTTCCCTTCTAATAATACAAAATAAGATTTCCTTCTGCAGATTAAATGGTCTGAAAACTGGGTTAATCATATGCTAATACATGATGACACACACACCAGGTTCATGAGTCAAGCACTCAGCCAGACAGATCTCTTTGTCTGGTCCCAATCTACCCTTCATCACTATTTTCAGGCATTCTACATTCAAATTCAAGTCAAACCAAACCACCAGACTCAAGTCAGCCAGCCAACATTTATTAAAGATTCTACCAGTGTCAGGCTCTCTGCCAGGCAATGTGCTGATAGCTAAGGATAAGAGCAATGAATCAGACAATGAATAAGCAATGAATAAGACATGATCTCTGCCCTCTAGGAACTTCTCAGGAACTCCTACATGCATAACCCTCCTTATTTCCAAAGCCAGGTGAAATGACACAGCCTTTATATGATTAATAGAGTAAAAAGTAATTTTTCCCAGCTTTAAATTCCATTTGTCACCTTCCTCTGTCACTAGGGTTACTTCTTCTAAAGTCTTGCTTCACTATATATGCTATTAGAGGCTTATACTGCTATCTAATTGATCTTTTATTAGGCCCCACAAAGTCTAGCTTACTGTACAGGCCATGGTAAAAAAGAAACAAACATTTGTTGAAAGATTAAGCATCAGTTGTTTTTATATTTTTTTGGTATATCGGATATATGTGGTTTGAAATTAAATACAGGGCAATTTTTGCATCCTATAAAACAAAACTTTACTATAATTTTTTCCTATCAGTTAATATGCTTCAGATATGATTATGTACCCCCAAAATACCTTTTCTGTTATTAAGATGAAAATGTTTAATCTTTCTAAGAGTTTGGATAATATACTACTTACTGATATACATAGAAGATACTCAATAATTATAAACCATTTCTATTTTCTTGCCATGTTTTGTATTTACACGTAAGAGCTTACAAACAGGAAAAAGTAGGTGGTATAGGTTGGATTTTTTTTTTTTTTTTAAGTTTCCAGCCAAACACATTTTATAGATTGAAGGAAGGAGAAAAGAAACAAGTATTTTAAGAAAAAGAAAGGGAAACCTGGGCACGGTGACAGGCATCTGTAATCCCAGTACTTGGGAGACTGAGAGGAAGATTATGGGTTCAAGGCCATCCTCAGCAACTTTGTAAGACCCTGTTTCAAAATAAAAAAGAGCTGGAGGTGTATCTTGGAGATAGAATGCCTCTGGGTTCAATCCCCAGTAGGAAAGAAAGAGAAGAGGGAAGGAAGGAAGGAAAAGAGGAAGAAGGCAGGGAAAGAGAGTAGAAATGAGTGGCACAGTAATGAGGCAACTCTCCAGCCTCCACCTTATTTTAGTCAGGATGGAATGATGACATAAACATATACCTTGATAACTCTCATTCACCTTAATTAATAGCAATAACATCTGTAACACAATGTTGAAAAGGTCAATTTTTACCAACAGAAGGTAATGTAAAATATAAACAAATACTTAGAACTATTTTCCTAAGATTTGAATGTGCAAGAAATAACTATCATAAGCCATATGTGTGCCTATAGCCCCAACTACTTGGGAGACTGAGGCAGGAGATTCACCTGGACCCAGAAATTCAATACAGCAAGACCCTACTTCAAAGAAAAAAAAAGAAATAGTAGTAACTATAAGGTGGTAGTCCCATAAGAAAGATAATACATCCAGAAAATGTAGTCTGAAGGGAGGGAATTGATAGGAAGTGACCAACAGAGAGAATTTCAGATAGTGACATGGATGTATGTAGGTTACACTTTTGGAGTTAGAAAAGTAATACAGGTTGAGAATCTCTAATCCAAAAATCTGAAATCCAACATGTTGGCCAACATGCCAGCACCAGTAGGAAATTCCACACCTGACCTCATGTGAAGGGTCACAGTCAAAACACAAGCACACCAAAAATATTGTACAGCCAGGTATGGTGACAGGGACAATATGGTGGCAGGGACAATATGATTAAGCCTTAGTAAATATTACCATACATAACACAGTGCTTCCCTGTGTAACAGACACAATAATTGCTTTATTTTTTAAACAAAATTCCTATAGGAGTTTCATGGCTTTTGAAAAAGTGATACAGGCCGGGCATAGTGGTGCATGCTTATAATCCCAGGACTTGGGAGGCTGAGAGGAGAATCCCAGGTTTGAGGTCAGCCTCAGCAGCGCAGTAAGACCCTGTTTCAAAATAAAAAATAAAATGGAGTTAAGCATCTAACTTGGAGGTAGAACACCCCTGGGTTCAACCCTCAGTTCCAAAATATATTTTTATATAGTAAAAAAATACTATCTTATATTTCATATATATTATAAAATTACCTTCACCTATGTGTAGAAGGTGTAGATGAAACATAAATGAATATCATGTTTACACTTGGGTCCTATCCCAAAGATATCTCATTATATACATGCATATATTCTAAAATCTGAAAAAACTGAAATCCGTCCTGAGGCCAAGCATTTTAGACAAGGAATACTTGACCTGTATCATCTCAAAATAAACTTCGTCAAGGCAGGGACAATATGATAAGCCTTAGTAAATATTACCATACATAACACAGTGCTTCCCTGTGTAACAGACACAATAATTGCTTTATTTTTTAAACAAAATTCCTATAGGAGTTTCATGGCTTTTGAAAAAGTGATACAGGCCGGGCATAGTGGTACACGCTTGTAATCCCAGTACTTGGGAGGCTGAGACCAGAGAGGATCCAGATTTGCAGATAGTCTCAGCTATTTAGTGAGGACCTCCACAACGTAGTAAGAACCTGTTTCAAAATAAAGACTAAAAAAAAAAAAAAAAATAGGCCTGGGGATGCAGCTTGGAGGCAGAATGCCCCTAGGTTCCATCCCCAGTATATCAAAAAAAAAAGTGATACAGTTCACATTAGAGTTTTCTCCTTTAGATAAGTATCCTCTAAAAAATATAAAATAAATAGTTGGACATGGTGGCACATGCCTGTAATCCTATAGGAGGTTGAGACAAGAATATCACAGGTTTGAAACCAGCCTCAGCAATTTAGCAAGGTCCTCAGCAACTTAGTGAGACCCTGTTTCAAAATAGAAGAAAATAAAAAATAGGGCTGGGGGTAGCTCAGAGGTAAAATATCCCTGGGTTCAATCCCCAGGACCACACACAGGAAAAAAAAATTAAAATAAAGTCAAAATTATAAACATGGGCATTATTATATATTATAGACATGGGCATATATTGTACACTACTACAATAAGACCCAATTCTTTTATTCCAGATAAATCTATTAATATAGTCTAAGATTTAGCTAGGTCCATGTTGGTGCACACCTGTAATCCAAGTACTTGGGAGGATGAGACCGGAGGATCGCAGGTTTGAGGCTAGCCTCGGCAACTTAGTGGGACCCTGTTTCAAAAATAAAATAGGGCTGGGGGTATAATCAGAAGTAGAACACCTCTGAAATCAGAAGAAGAACACTCAGAAACACACACACATAAACACAAAAAAACATTATATTAGTCTAAGATTTAACCAACTATATTGCCAACTATATCACCAAGCTATCCATCAAGTACATTCACAAGAAATATCCTTAAATCATTTCTTCCTCAACTTATAAAAATGTTTGCCCACATACTAAAATTTTTAACTTGATCATACTGGTTTCACCTTGTTTAGATCTCTTTGAACTGTTATCTCTACTACCTAATCTGTCATCACTTATGAAGGTCTTCAGAACCCCCAAAGACTCCTCCAGGATACACTTACCAGTCAGTAATCAATATTCTGGGTAATGCAATCAACTACTAATTCAATTGGGCAAAATATGCATGCTCACCTACAGGCAATGTTTTAGTGAATGAAAACAAAGATTAATACAGCCCCTACATTCAAAGGGCACTTATTCACAATATTCAACAATGTAAGTGTTGAATAAAAATGTCATAAAGTACTATGAAGACAAAGATATGAAACATTAAAAGATTAAGGTTGTTACATAAGAATCTACCTTATCTATGAACCAACCCACATTTTTCAATTTCTTCCAAAAAGATACTATAAACTTTGTCAAATGCAACAATATGGTGAAAATAACAATAGCCTTTATACTATACACTATTAAAACGAAGGGCCAACGATTACACAGACCAGAAAACTAAGGTATAAAGAGGTTACATGTCACTATATGTTAAATCAGGTATTTGAATCTACCTTCTCTCAGACTATGACCAAATTAGCGAATTCTGTACTAAACCAGATGAATGTGATATACCCAGCCATATTTTCTTATGTATTTACACACTCAAACACACACAGGTAAGATTTTTTTCTGTTGAACTTTAACTAGCTTCTCAAAAAGCTAAAATGTTATCTTCTTTTGTGTGTGGGGGGGGAGTAAATGGGGCATTCTACCTCCAAGCTCCACCCCCAGCCCTATTTTTATTCTTTATTTTGAACAGGGTCTCACTAAGTTGCAGGGAGCCTCACTAAGTAGCTGAGGCTAGCCGTGAACCCGGATCCTCCAGTTTCAGCCTCCCAAGTACTGGCATTACAAGAATGTGCCACCTCACCTGGCTCCTATTTTTTATTCTTTATTTTGAAACAATATCTCACTAAGTTGCTGAGGGCCTCACTATATACCTAAGGCTGGTCATGAACCTGCGACCCTCCTGTCTCAGCCTACCAAGTACTGGGATTACAAGTGTGGGCCACCATGCCCAGCTTAAGTTTTATTTTGAAACAAGGTCTCACTAGGTTGATAAATCCCACTACTTGCTGAGGCTGTCCTCAAACCTGGGATCCTCCTGTCTCAGCCTCCCAAGTGCTGGGATTACAGGCATGCACCACCACACCTAGCTTAAACTGTTATCTGCTAATAAGTAATACTGACTCAATACAGGACTTCCCCAATATCTAATTTCCTCATTTCTAAAAAGAGCTGATAATTATAAGATCACTGCTTTGCAAAATCATTTATTCACACTTGTCTCTTTCTGATCCAACCATTCTTTCTACCATAATAAAGAAATCAACAATAAGCAATGCCTAAAATGTTACTTTGTAATTCCTAAAAAAATAAAAACATTGTCATCTCTTTGGTATTACCCAGAACACAAAATGCAGAACTGTGCCTCTAGTACCATATATGTTCACTACTTTACTTAAATGCTTATTGGAACATCAGAACTTTCTTAGAGCAGAGCTCAAAATCATTAACTGTTAACTCACATGTCCTCAAAACTAACAAAAGTCTGACATACCCACTTAACTAATCACTACTGGTTTTGCCACCCAGTGCCAGTAGTATAGTTCTATGAAATTCCTTTATTCTCAAATTTAATATACGACTTAATAAACATTAAAATATTAGACATTAAATAAAATAAAAATGATTGGTCCAATAGACTTCAATTTGAGTACATAGCTGCATATCATTTTTCCTAACAATGTATTTTCAGTAACTAAAACCTTGGGACAACAATGTGATCCTAAACATGAAATAATATAAAAACTGATTTATAAATTTACAATTTTAAATTCTTAGCCTCAAATTACTCAATGGCAAGAGATATGTACAGGTGTTAGTATTACATTACCATCCACTGGAAGCACAATATCTTTATTCTAAATTGAGAACAGTAAAAACCAGAAATCTAATCACATTGTTGAAGGTTTTTTTACTCCCAATAATCCTCTACATCAAGTTATACATATCTAAAGTTTAGATATCAAGTTGAGATTAGTTGATTCTACATTAGTTTCTAGTAAATGTTCCCCTCAAGTCCTCAAACCACTAGGAATTTTTAAATATTCAGATGTATTAAAATTTAAGAAAAAATTAAAAATCTCTTTTCAGCATTTCCTAAAACTATAAAACAATTTTTAATTAGAATAGAAATTCCCATCTCTCCTACAGTTTACCTTTTCAAATTGCTGAGAAACTATTTAAATGCTAAAATATCTAAATTACAAAAGGTATGGAGGGCTGCAATAGTTTCTAAATGCATTATATTCTTAAATTTTTTTTTCTTTTGTGTTACTGGGATGGAACCCAGGGGCCTTCTACCTCCAAGCTATACCCCCAGACTTATTCTTTTTCTTGTTTTGTTTTGTTTTTGTGGTGCTGAAGATAGAACCCAGGGGCCTTCTATCTCTGAGCTACATCCCCAGTCCTATTTTTTTATTCTTTATTTTGAAACAGGGTCTCACTAAGTTGCAGCGGGTGTCACAAATTGCTGAGGCTGGCTGCAAACCTGTAATCCTCCTATCTCAGCCTCCCAAGTACTGGGATTACAAGTGTACACCACCACACCCAGCTCTATTTTATTTTTTATTTAGAAACCAGATCTAAGTTGCAGAGGGCCTCACAAGTTGCTGAGGCTGACCACAAACCTGCGATCCTCCTGTCTCAGCCTCCCAAGTACTGGGATTATAAGTGTGTGACACCACACCCTGGATCACATCCTTAATTTTTTAAAAAATCCTGGGGACATAGCTCAGTAGTAGAGCCCTAATACCATACCCAAAAATAGAAAATTACATTTTAGTCTTCATTAGAATATTTTATTTTCTTAAAGCCTTTTCTATTTTGATACAAAGTGAAATAAAAAAAAAAAAAAAAAAAACTCAGCCGGGTATGGTGGCGCACACTTATAACCCCAGTATTTGGGAGGCTGAGACAAGAGGATCGCAGGTTCAAGGACAGCCTCTGCAAGTAGTGGGCCTCTCAGCAATCTAGTGAGACCCTGTTTCAAAAATAAAAATAAAATAGGGCTCAGGGTATAACTAGGAAGTAGAATGCCTGAGTTCAATCCCCAGCACCAAAAAAAAAAAAAAAAAAAAAAAAAAAAATCTAGCCCAGCGTAGTGGCACAGGCCTGTAATCCTAGTACTTAGGAAGCTGAGATAGGAGGATAGCAGATTCTCAGTCAGCCTTAGCAACCTCTTGAAGCCCTCCACAACTTAGTGAGACTGTATCAAAACAAGCAAAACAGAGATGGGGGTGTAATGTACTTCAGAAGTAGAATGCCCCTAGGTTCAATCTCCAGTACCCCACACACACAAAAATTTTTTTTTTTAATTTAGAGTTAAATCTCAATATTCCTCCACTGTTTTCCTATGTGTACTTTTAAAAAGTATTCTGCCAGCCGGGTGTGGTGGCGCACGCTTGTAATCCCAGCATTCGGGAGGCTGAGACCAGAGGATCTGGGTTCGTGGCCGGCCTCAGCTACCTAGTGAGGCACTCCGCAACTTAGTGAGACTCAGTTTCAAAATAAAGAATAAAAAATAGGGCTGGGGTGTAGCTCGGAGGTGAATGCCCCTGAGTTCAATCCCCAGTACCACAAAAAAAATAAATAAAATAAAATAGGGAAGAGTATGGAGCTCAGAGATAGAATGCCACTGGGTTCAATCCCCAGTACCAGGTATTCTGCCTATATTCTAGCTTCCTTTAATGTGGAGATCATTTAAGTATGTAAAATAAAAATATTTTCTAATTATAAAAATGGAAAATAAAACAATAGCCACTTCTGGTCGTTGATGACAACATAATCAACCACAGATGTTGAAAACAAAAGGGAAAGGTCCAATAATTCCTGAGATTCTAACTAATTTAAGAATTGAATTTGCCAGGCATGGTGGACCATGCTTGTAATACCAGACCTTGGGAGGCCGAGATAGGAGGACCACAAGTTTGTAGTCAGCCTCAGCAACTTAGTGAGGCCCTCTACAACTTAGTGAGACTCTGTTTTAAAGTTAAAAAAAAAAAAAAAAAAAGGCTGGGGGTGTAACTCAGAGATAGAATACCCCTGATTCAATCCTCAGTTCCATCCATAAATAAATATATAAGTAAAAGAGTTGAATTTTATATAATTCATTTACATATAACCCTCCCCATTACTAGAATAATTGTTGCTATCTAAGAAACGGAATGGAAAAGCTCCCGAGATATTTTCCTTGGACGGTGTGTTTGCAGACTGGGCAAATCACTTGTCCAGAATGTCCGAGAGATTCCTGAGCTGGCTAAGTAGATGTTCAACTAGATAAACTCTAAAGTCTCTTTCAGTTCTAAAATATCACAATCTGTGAGCAAGACGTGAAAAATAAACATTTTGCTCTCCAATTCATCAGTGCTTTCATGCCCATTCTAACCGTGCACATACATACTCAAAAGTTATTTCTCCCCTTTCTCTGCAGTAATTTCACGAGATTCTCGCAAACAAAAGGCACGGAAAATATGCACAGGTGGGATAAAATGGGGAGTGGCCGAGGCAAGGCTGCTCTCGGGACAGCGCCCCCACGCCGCGGGTTTCCCCGGTCGCACCTGAGAAATCACTGCCCCGCACACCTCCACCCTGCAGCGACGGCAGCGGCGGCGGGAGAGAATCCGACCTAGTCCCCTTCACCCGCACCTGGGTCAGAAGCTGGGCATTGTCTGGGGCTTGCGGTGCCCGAGAAAGGCCCGGAGGAAAGAGAAAAGGAGAGAGGACGAGTGAGAATAAAGACCGGAAGGGAGAGAAAGCAATCGGGTAGCCGCACGCTCTTTTGGGCACAATCACCTTCCCCAAGGACCACCCAGTCTAAATCGGGTCACAAAAGACAACCCGCCAGCCCAAAGACCGAAGCCCGGGTGGCCCAGAGCGAGTCTCCCCGCGCGACGCCGAGGCTGGAGAGGGAAATGGGCGTGTGGGTTGGGCCTGGCTGGCCGAGGCCGGGCTCGGAACAAAGCCGCCCAGCTCCCCCTACCTGGGACCCGGGCGGCGTCGCCCAGCCCGGCGCCGCCCGGGTCCCGCAGCGCCCCGCCGGGCCGGGGGTCTCCGAGGACGCCTCCCCGGCCGCGCACCGCGCCCCTGCGGGACAATGGGCCCCTTCCCCGCGGGCGGGCGGATACAAAGGCGAGCGGCGGCCCCGGGGAGCCAGCGTCCCGAGAGTGACGGCGGAGGGGGGACGCCGAGCCCGCGCCGAGCCCGCGCCGCTCCCGCCGTCCAGGCGCCGCCCGGCCCCGACCCCGGCCCCGACCCCGGCCTCGACCCCGACGGCGAGGGGAGAAAGCGCCGCACACAAAGAGCGCGGACCCCAGCTCCGCCCGCGCCCCGGCGGCCTCGGCCGACGCTCGCGCCCGCCCGCCCGCGCGGGGTCCGCGGCGCCCCTCGCCCGCGCTCACCCACAGCTCCGTGCCCCAGCTCATGGCGGAACTTGCGGCGACGCGGGCCGTCTGGCTGCCCCGCTGTCCGTGCGTCCGTCGGCTGCGCCGTCAGTCGGTCTGACTTTTTGCTCCCTCTGGCCGGCAGGCTCGCGGATCTGCCTCGAAAGGTGCCGCCACCGCCGGGCTCCCCAGTGAGCGAAAGAGACGCGACTGGATCTGCCGCCGCCGCCGCCGCCGCGTCCCCGCCTCCCGGAGTCGGGAAGGAGGGGGCCGCGGCCGGGGGGCGTGGAGCGGGGAGGGGGCGGGGCGCGGTGCACCCTGGGATCGGGGCGGACCCGCGCTCTCCGGGCCGCAGCCCGCGAAGTCGGCTCCCGGGGGTCGCTTGGCAGCCGGGTGGTCCCACTGCTGTCCCCACTCGGGTTCCTGCCTCCAAGATGGACAGGGAAAGAAGGAAAAGATGCCCACTGCCCCTTCTCTGTCCTGAGCCTCGTTAAACGAGACGACTCCAGACACACGCCCACCTTTCCTGCTTCCTAGAGAACCCTGACAAAGAAACCTCATTCAAATTGTTGGGTTTAGATGGAGGAGAGTTGTGCTTGTTATTTAATTTAAAAAATCTTGCTTAAGGTGATCTCTCGGGCCCGATGCTTCGACTTTACGATTCTTGGGAATCACTAAAATGTGTAACAGTTGGTTGTCAAATGTGAGGGTAACGTGTCTGATTTTCTTTTAAATAAAGCGTTTTAATATTATTGCAAGTTCTTTAAGGAAATCATAAAACGGGGCGAATCGTCTAATAATCATTTTGGAAGTTGCCATGACAGGAGTTGGGGGAGCCCAGGTGTCACCTGCTGGAATGAGAGGTGCTTGCCTGATCATTCTAGGCTGTACCTGTGGGTGGGGTCAGGCAGGTGGGGTGCCAGGTGTCCCTCTGGTGGTGTAAACAGCCTGTTCAGAACTTAAGGTATCTCCCACCTCAGAATCTTCAAGCCCTGGAGGCAGGTCCACCACTTCCTTTTTCCCCTATGGAGTTACTTCCCAGTCTAACTCCAGGTTAGGCAATCGGCAAGTTTGACTAACGCTACCAGTATGGTTAGCAACTCCTTAACATATGCTTTAATATTAATTGCTTGTCTCCTAAAACACACACACATTTCAATCCAGCCAACTAGTAGAGTACTCCTCGGTGACTCATGACAGCTCTGTGTTGGCATTTGAAACTCCTCCCCAACACGGCCTGCACAGGTGCTTCAGCCTTGTCCTTCAATCCTTGTCCTTGCTTAGCTGGGTCCCTCCGGGTAGAGGCAAATAGCCTGAGGTCTCCTGACAGTGCCGCCTCTAATCTTGCTAAATTCTTTGCCAGCCTTCTCTGAGGTAATTTGAACATATAAATTTCATGTGGGTTATGGCCAATTTTTAAATGCTGAGATGCACCATATAATGAAAAGTCTCTTAAACAATGACCAACACTTTCTAATACATTTCTATACTGTCTCTATTTCAAATCGAATACTTCAAGATTAATCCCTGCCCCCCTCATTGAACCCAGGGACATACCCGAGGTATATATTTTTCATATTGAAACAGGGTCTCACTAGGTTGCTGAGAGCCTCTCTAAATTGCTGAGGCTAGCCTCAAACCTGCAATCCTCCAGTCTCAGGAGGATCTTCCAAGAACTGAGATTACAGGTGTGCTGCCACCATCTGGGCTTTCAAAGTTATCTATGTCATTTAACAGTGCTAACCACCTCTCCTTTCCCTTCCTCTTGCTCCCTAGACATCTTGCATGTATTTAGCAATCACAAGTAACAAATTAGTAACAGAAATATATTTATTAAATGGATGTTTCTAGCCGGGGGGAGGTGGCACACACTTGTAATCCCAATACTTGGGAGGCTGAGATGGGAGGATCACAGGTTTGAGGACAGCCTCAGCAAGTAGTGAGACTCTCATCAACTTAGTGAGACCCTGTTTCCAAATAAGAAATAAAATTGGGCTGGGGGTGTAGCTCAATGATAGAATGCCTCTGGATTCAACCCCCAGTACCACACACACACACACACACACAAAAAGTAAATGGATGTCTCTTTTTTGTGGTAATAGGGACTAAACCCAGAGGCATTCTACTTCTGAGCTATACCTCCAGCCTATTTATTTATTTATTTATTTATTTATTTATTTATTTTTGAAGCAGGGTCTTGCTAGGTTGCTGAGAGTCTCATTGAGTTGCTGATGCTTGTCTTGAACCTGCAATCCTTCTATCTCAGCCTCCCAAGTACTGGGATTATAGTCGTGTACAACCACATTCAGCTGGATGTCTCATTATTTAGAACAATTCCAATACTAACATTTATCATATATAAGTACTATCATAAACCTTAAGACACAGGAGCCATAATTTAAACCAAAATTATGTGCTTTCCCTTTAAAAAGTAAAATTATAGATGGGCATGGTGGTGCACATTGTAATCCCAGTACTTGGGAAGCTGAGTCAGGAGGATCATGGGTTGGAGGACAGCCTCAGTAAGTAGTGAGACTTTCATTATCCAAGTAGAGACCCTGTTTCAAAATAAAAATTAAAAATAGGGTTGGGGAGCTGGGCGTGGTGGCACACGCTTGTAATCCCAGCATTCGGGAGGCTGAGACTGGAGGATCCGGGTTCGCGGCCAGCCTCAGCTACCTAGTGAGGCACTCCGCAACTTAGTGAGACTCAGTTTCAAAATAAAGAATAAAAAATAGGGCTGGGGGTGTAGCTCGGAGGTAGAATGCCCCTGAGTTCAATCCCCAGTACCGCAAAAAAAAAAAAAAAA